>SEYY01025009.1:12500-17500 GCA_009176605.1 Armadillidium nasatum
TATATATATATATATATATATATATATATATATATATATATATATATATATATATATATATATATATATATATATATATATATATATATATATATATATATATATATATATATATATATATATATATATATATATATATATATATATATACCAGGAAAATTCTTAAGATATTTTTTGTTCCTTTTTTACTTTCAAAATTTGAAGTGGGAATATAATTAAATTCTAAAAATACTTTCCAAGAATTATCAGACTTAAAAAAAAAAAAAAAAAAAAAAAAAAAAAAAAAAAAAAAAAAAATCCTCTCTAAAATCTTATCAATATTCCAGTGTCGATTTTGCCTGCCATTGATGAAAAGAAGTTAAATAGGATATTTTTATTATAATTTTGTATAATTATTTTCTAAAAATTTTTTTATAATTTAATTTGTTATTATTTGCTTTAGAATATTATTAATATTTTTTGTAACTATTTTTGAATAAACTCATAATTAAATTTGTTCATATTTTTTCTTTATATATATATTTTTTTATAATTTTATAATTATTTTTATCATAATTTCTTTTTCGTTTTTTGTTTTATTATTTTGTAACAGTTTTTCAAATTAAATTTTTTATTTCTTTCATAATTATAATTTTATATAATTTTATAATTATTAATCGATAATTTTTAATTAAAATTTTTCATTGTTAATTGTTACAATATTTTTTGTTTTTATAATTATTTTATAATACTTTTAAAATTAAGTTAAAATTTTAAAATAAATAAATAGTAATTTTATTTTATTAATATTAATAATAATTTCTTAATATTTATAATTATTTAATTAAAGTTGATTACTAAATTGTTTTTGTCATTTTTTTGAGTTAATAAATTTTAAACTTTATTTTTTGATAATTTATAATTATTTTTTATGTATTTTTTTTTTCTTTTTTTTTTTTTTTTTTTTTTATTTTTTTTTTAATTTTTTTTTATTTTTTCTAATTTTTTTTTTTTTTTTTTTTTTTTTTTTTTTTTTTTTTTTTTTTTTTTATATTTATATTATATATATTATATATATATATATATATATATATATATATATATATATATATATATATATATATATATATATATATATATATATATATATATATATATATATAGGCCAGACTTCAGTTCGAACCACTTAAATATTTAAAAACTACTGAAAGTACATAAAAAAGGATAACATTTTTGGAATCCTTGAAGAAATTTGATAAGGAAAAATTGGGAATTAAAAAAAAAAAAACATATTTATTTTAATAACGAAATTTATAGTTTTTAGGAAAATGGACGCCATCGTACCTTTGGCAGAACACGTTTGAGAGCGTCTTTTTATGAGTCGAATTCCGAGAATTTAAAAGTGCGTAATTTTCACGAGTGCGAAGAAATTTGTAACAAAAATGTAAAATATATATATATATATATATATTTGGTGTAATATGGCAGTAGGCTACGATCATACGGCAACATCCCAGCTATCGGTTAGGCCACAATCCCACGGCAACTTCGGTCGCCATGTTAAATAAGTCGAAAAGAGTTCGTTAAATAAAAAACTTTACTAATAATAAAAATAATAAGGACAGATTTTTCCTCAAATATCGTACAAATATTTTTTTATATATATATAATTTATTTTAAAACATTTTACATTTTTCTTACTTAAATTTCGACAAGGATTCCAAAAATATAATCCTTTTTTATGTACGTTCAGTAGATTTTGAAATATTTAAGTGGTTCAAACTGAAGTCTGACCTATATATATTATATATATATATATATATATATATATATATATATATATATATATATATATATATATATATATATATATATATATATATATATATATATATATATATATATATATATATATATATATATATATATATATATATATATATATATATATATATATATATATATATATATATATATACAGGTAACTCATGGAGTCCTTTGAATTAGTGTGCATGGCAAGTTGTTGATGAGCTTTCTCGCTGAAATTTCCATCTGAACTGTCGTGGTGCAGATGTAACACTATGTATTGCCAGCTTAGAGGTCAGGGTTCGAGTCCTCATATAGCAATCTTGAAATTTTGAATATAAAATTTAATTTCAGGAATTATGTGGTTTTAATACTTATTTGTATATAGTGGTATGTGATTAAATGAGGATAGTATCTGGCATGTTGCTCTTTTGGTCGAGTGAAGTTGGGGGAGTCGTTTGAGTTAGTCTGCTTGGTAGGTTTTGGATGATCTTTCTTACTGCAATATTCTTTTGTACTGTCATAGTGGTGTAGAGGTAACACTCTGTCTTGCCAACTTAGAGATCAAAATTCTAATCCTCGTATAGCAGAATTTAAATTTTGTAAATAAAATTCAACTCCACGAGTTATGTGGTTTATATATATATATATATATATATATATATATATATATATATATATAATATATATATATATATATATATATATATATATATATATATATATATATATATATATATATATATATATATATATATATATATATATATATATATATATATATATATATATATATATATATATATATATATATATATATATATATATATATATATATATATATATATATATATATATATATATATATATATATATATATATATATATATATATATATATATATATATAATGAACATCTTGGAGCATTCCTTTTAATAAAATTTTTAAGCTTTTCAATCAAATTTTCCTTTCATTTAACTGTTTCTTTTCTTTCCCCTCCACCTCAACCACCACCACACCTCCCCTCCACCTCAATCCTCCCCCACCTCCCCTCCACTCCCCCTCAAAAAAATTTAAACTTGGAAATTTTTTTATTGGCTTTTTCCCACTTCAAAATATGACCAAACTCGCTTCGAGTAAGGATGAGAGCGTATTGATAAAAATTCATTTTTATATATATAATATTATCATGAAAAAAAAAGGTGTAAATATTTTGAGTTTGCAAAAGTTTAGAAAAAAATATTAAAAGGAAAAAGAAAAATCTGAAGCAAATTTTACAATAAAAGTAAAACTTTTGATACAAAGTTCCAAATTGAAATGGAGTATCAAAAAAACAGAAACGAGGTTTTACAATAACACACACACACATATATACTTGTATATATATATATATATATATATATATATATATATATATATATATATATATATATATATATATATATATATATATATATATATATATATATATATATATATATATATATAGACTTTTATTTTCTTTAACTACTTCTGAATTCTGCTTCCTCAGTTATCTGATTAGAGTAAAGTTGTTAAGTAAATATTGTAATTATTAAGGTTCTTGTAATCAGTTTGTACTGTGCTGAATGTAAGCTAATTGGTATAAAGCAGGGATGGGCAACCTTTTTGAGGGTGCGTGCCAAAATCGGCAGAATCTCTGAGTCAAAATTTTCCTTCGAGCCAATCGAAATACAGAAATATGATGATGAACGTGTCCATTTATCACAGATTTTGTGTTCTTACAATCATTTTCCAAGTAGTCCAGTTAAATTTAAGGCAGCATTTTAGTATGTCGATTAATTCTTCATCTGCAGAAAGTGACTATCTCCTTCTTATGAGTTTAAGGCGTGCATTACTTTGGTAGTACTTGTAGGAGGGATACGAATATAATTGAGATTTATAGTTAAAGATCGTTAAGTGTCATAATTACCATAAAACTCAGCATATAATTATTCTACTTATTTAGTGATCAATTTTTCAGTTTTAATTTTATTCTCAATTTTTACTTTTATTGCTAACTTTTGATATTTCTGTGATGGATGTAATAATTTTTCTCTTTTTTTTCAGTAATTTATTAATTTTAATTGTTCATCTGATTCGTCGTTCGGTGAATATCCTTGTATCTCCTTTAAAGAGTTTGCTAATGAGTTTAATCTGTTCAATATATAAGCATGACCTCTTCTTTATATACAAGAGTTTTTTGACCTTTCTTTTTTATATCACTTTACGATATCATAGCTGAAAACGTTGAACACAATAAGTGATATTTTTTGTTGCTATGCCCATATAATTCTAATATGCTTAACTGGTCATTTACAGTGCTGAATATCTTTTGTGATACCTAATCTAAATTCTTTTATATTTTCTTGAAGGGCTACTACATTGATGGATAGTGATTTACTCAGCTTAAAATATGTTCTTTCCTATTTTAAGTCTATTATAGTTTCATCACCTGGTCATCACTTCATGTAGCTAATTCATTTAATTCTGAAATAGCTTGGAGGATGTTATTATTGCTAATCAAGACGTAATCGATTGGTGAGATAATTGCCGTTTCACGTCCATCTTCTATTTGCTTTATATATACATTTAAAATCGGTTCATTAAAATTATTCTCAACTCTTGAACAAATTCTACCAATAGGTAACCTCCTTCATATCCTACCTAAATAAATATTTCTTCACTGATAGTGTTGTAATTCTGATTTCCCACCTCTCTACTTAAGTAGCCCGTAATTATTTATGCAGAAGTAAATTTTTCTGTGCGTTTCATTACCAAAAATATTTTAGAAATGTTTTAGTTCCCCTTTTGGGTGACTTAAAGTTGGTGCATAAGATGGAATTAACTGAAATGCATATCAAATTGCGATTTTCATTAGTTAATAAATTTTTTTATCTGACATGCCTTATATTTTAATATGTGTTTTAATTCTAGTGGATAAGAAAGACTTCGCTTTCCTCTAATGTATTATTATTTTTTTATGCAACTTAGTATATGTCCATTGTTTTCTCTAATTTCCTTTAGCTCGCACAATAGCCCAATGTTCTATTAATCATATAGATAAGTTTGTATATATACTTGCTCTGCTGAGGGCCATTGTTCGTCTTTTAAAGGAGTAGGCACCAAATAAACGGAGTTGTTTCCTTTACACATTTTCCTGCAAAGATAAAGAAATTTCTCATTTAGTTAGTCCT
>SEYY01025009.1:27500-32500 GCA_009176605.1 Armadillidium nasatum
TCCTCCACTGATTTCTTCCATCCCTTCTAAGTCTTCCTTTTGGTCTTGTTCCCTCCGGTCTTTATTCCCATCTCTTCCTTGTCACTCTCCCCTCCGGCATCTTCACCAGATGTCACCAGTCTGACTGCGCCCAATTTATTCAGTATTGCCTTCACTCTAACCTCCTCTCTTATCCTTTCGTTTCTTTGTCTGTCCCTTCTGGTCTTTTCTTTTATCGTTCTTAGTATACTATACGCACATCTCCGCCGTCTGAATTCTACAACCCTCCCTAGTGGTCGTGCTCCATGTCTCTGCTCCGTAGAGTAGTATCTATGTTAACACAATCCCAAACATCACACTCTTCATTTCCCCGCTCATTTGTCTGTCTCTCAATATGGGATACTCTGGTCTCACAGCTCCTCCGTTATAAGCTATCCTCCTTGTGATCTCCTGCCCATTTCCTCTTTCTTTTACAAATGCACTTCCCAGATACATTTCTCCACCATCTTTATGTCAGTCCCATCTACGACTTTTTTCAGCTCTCCCTCTCTCTCCTCTCTACTGATCACTATGATCTGTCTTTTCTGTTTTCATGGTCAATTCCGCCTCTCTAAGTCTATTCTCAAAACACATCATCACTTCTCTCAACCTATCTCCCTCTTCATTTCAACACGCCATACCATCCGCATGTGATAAAATGTCACCGTCCAGGTCTCCTGTATCCTCCCTCACTTTCTTTATCACCTCATCCAAATATGCTAAACAAAATTGATGACACCACGCTTCCCTGTTTAACTCCAGTTCTCACCTCAAACCCTTCCTTATTCTCATATTCTGTTCTTATACAAACTTTCTAAAGCACTTTTTAGTTTTTTGTTCAGTGAGTGTTCTTTCCCCAGTACTTTCTCCAATCTCTCTCTCTGCACCGAGTCAAAGGCTTTTCTCGGATCTATAATGCTATATATGCACGTTTATTAAATTCAAATATCTTTTCTAATGTTATTCTCAAGGCGAACAAGAGATCTGTCACGCTTTGATTCCTCCTATATCCGTATTGCTCTTCTCCCAGTCTGGGTTCTACTTCCATTCTCAACCTTCTCTCTAATACCTTTCATATGTTTTTACTAAATGATCTAATATTGAGATTCCCTTGTAGTTTTTGCAGTCTCCTGTAACACCTTTCCCTTTATATATTGGGACTATAATTGACTTTCCCAATCCTTCTGGCACTTCACTCTCACTCCAGCACTTATTCAGCAATTTCAGAATTAATTCTTTCCTTTTTTCTTCTAATTCTTTAATAAGTTCTAAGGATATCCCATCTTCTCAGGTGCCTTGCCATTCTTCATTGCTTTCAGGGCTACCTCCAACTCCACCATGGTGATCACCCTTCCCTCCTTATCCTCTCTCTCGTCGGCTGTTTCCTCCCCCTCCTTCACATGATCATTCACATTCAGCAGCTCTTTGAAATACTCTGTTCATCTCTTGTTAAAATATGCCGGTCTAACCAAAAACTCTCCTTGTTTAACTTTGATATTACACACCTTCCTCTTTGATCTTCTGTATGTTCTTGCAAGCCTGAATATATATATATATATAATATATATATATATATATATATATATATATATATATATATATATATATATATATATATATATATATATATATATATATATATATATATATATATATATATATATCAGGGGCGGCTCGTGCCGAGGTTCCAGTTTGAGCAACCACTACTATATGCAACTAGGTATTATTACTAGGTGTTATTACTTTTTATTTCTTAATTTTTTTAATAGGATTTAATATTTAATAAATTGCATCTTATTCTAACACTCCAACGAAGCGTTATTTAATGTAAAAGAAGTCATGCAATTTTGATTAGCTATTCAAAACGAAAAAAATACTGTTTGGTTTCAAAAATTTTGCAAGCGCATTCTTTAAAACAACGGAAGAGAGAATTGTGTGTGCACTTGCCGTTCGAGCAAATGAAATACAACCGACAGTAAAACCTTCGTTTATTGTGCAAGAAACATTTTGAAAGAAATTTTATGAAAAATATACATATTTCAATTTTTGTTCTCACAGTTTAAAATATTTTTATATTTATTATTATTATTATTTTTATTTTCATATTATAATTATTATTATTAAACTAATAATAATAATAATAATAATAACAATAATAATAATAACAATTATTATTATTATTATTATTATTATTATTATTATCATTATTATTATATAAATAAGTTTCATTTATACGTAGCATACATACTGAGATTGAAAGGCAGGAGAAATTATACATACCTAATGTACAAAAAATTAAAAGATTTTGCATTTTATGCCTAATAATCAGGTTAACGTTTATAATTTTGTCTTATTAAGTGCATATTATGTCCAAGAAGGAACATTTTGCTCGAAAACATTGAAAAACCTTTGTACATGTACAAAGGTTCTTCAATGTTTTCGAGAGAAATGTTCCTTCTTGGATATAATATGCACCTAATCAGACAAAATTACAAAGGTTAACCTGATTATTAGGCCTAAAAGGCAAGATTTTAAAATTTTTTTGTACATTAGGAACGCATAATTTCTCTAGCTTTTCAAACTCAGTATGTATGCTACGTATAATTTTGTTACCCCCACGTGCTACTATACTCCATCAATCCAGTTTTCTTTATGAGAAATATAAGCAAAATCACATCAGCAAACAGTATCTCGAAGTCAATCGTGTAGAGAAGATGTATTTGTGCATTTTACAATTTTTTACAAGAAAAAGGTATTAAGTCCAAAAAAAGTGGCTTCGAGATTAACCGATTTTAAGATTTGAAAACACTATGTGTGTAATGGAATAAAATTTCTCTCAGTGGAGAAGGATTTTATTGACAAGCTCGCATATTCCAAAGAATGGAGAGACGATTTTATTTTTAAATAAATAAAATGGCTTTGCAGAAAAGATTTATTTTAAATTTTTAAAGATGATATAATTATTATATATATATATATATATATATATATATATATATATATATATATATATATATATATATATATATATATATATATATATATATATTATAATTGTGAGTGTGAAATGTCAGATGCAACCACCTATAAATTTTTCACGATCCTGAATATATATATATATATATATATATATATATATATATTATATATATATATATATATATATATATATATATATATATATATATATATATATATATATATATATATATATATATATATATATATATATATATATATATAAATATTATTTTTTTTTTATTTTTACTATTACTCAGAGCTTTAAATATACACATTCATAAAATTCATTTAATGCTGTAACATGCTCACATCAAAGACTGATAAAATGAGGTATTAAGTTATTATCTGTTAAAATTTCCCTAATACTTGAAAAGGAATTACTGATTGCAACACAGCGTTGTGTCCTTTGAGCCCCCGGCAGCATACCTGTGTTAATTAAAAATATTTTAAATAGTGTTAAAAATAATGATGTTGTCTTTTAATAGTTAATTATAATTCAAATGATAAAAATAATGATAATAATAATAATATTAATAATAATAAAATTAATAATAGTTAGAAAAATAATGATAAAAATCAAAATAAAATATAATGATAAATAATGATAATCATGATAATAATACTAACAATAAGCTTTCTGCTATTAATGTAGTAAGTAATAACAGTGATCCTTACAATAATAATAATAATAATAATAATAATAATAATAATAATAATAATAATAATAATAATAATAATAATAATAATAATAATAATAATAATAATAATAATAATAATAATAATAATAATAATAATAATAATAATAAAAATGAATAATTTATTTTTTTATTTTTATATATATATATATATTATATATATATATATATATATATATATATATATATATATATATATATATATATATATATATATATATATATATATATATATATATATATATATATATATATATATATATATATATATATATATATATATATATATATATATATATATATATATATATATATATATATATATATATATATATATATATATATATATATATATATATATATATATATATATATATATATATATATATATATATATATATATATATATATATATATATATATACTTAATCAACCAAAAATAAAAATGAAATTAACATTAATCGTATTCGATATTGAATATTCTCCCCGAAAGAACGAATTAATTCACTTAGTATTGAGGGGATTTTGTATGTAGCATTCAGACAATCATTTTCAATGCGATTTTATTTAATTTAAAATAAGGTTTTCATCAAGATAATGTAATAAAATTTTAAGATAATATAAAAAATATATAACATAATGTAATACAATATAATATAATTATAAATACATAAATTTAATAAGATAATTATATAATAAGATAATAAGGTTTCAACACCAAATGAATATAATAATGATAATAATAATAATAATAATAATAATAATAATAATAATAATATTAATAAGGGACCCCAAAAATATGAATATATTTGATTAGAGTCTTTGAGCCATGAGTTAATATGATATAATTTTATTATATTATTAATTTATTAACTTGTTCAAATTTTTTTTTTTTTTTAATATTTAATTGCTTTTTTTTTGTTCTTTATTTTTTTAATCTAAATTTCCTTTGCAATAATTGACAATAATTTATAAAAGAAGTTGCATCGAACGTTAATCTTATTGTTTTCACTCTCTCTCTTATCTATATATATATATATATATATATATATATATATATATATATATATATATATATATATATATATATATATATATATATATATATATATATATATATATATATATATATATATATATATATATATATATATATATATATATAGAAATAAAAACAACTCCAATGAAACTAAAGTTTCACTTTACAAATTAAATCCGATGAAAAAGTTTTCTTATTCCTCAAATTTAGCGACAATATTACTTTTT
>SEYY01025009.1:102500-112500 GCA_009176605.1 Armadillidium nasatum
ATTAAATTACATCTAATTAAATTAATTACTAAAATTTGATGAGCAGGAAATACTCTCTTTAAATGTGAAAATAATAATTTAATTAAATTAACAAAATCGTCTACTTTATTTTGAATCTTCGGAGGGGAACTTTTTAGGAAATTTCTACTTTCTAGGGTCAGAATGAGCGACTGTGGATTGTTGTAGTGCCTTCTGCCATTAGTCAGTCACCCTACTTTAATGCCACGGGAGCGGCAAACATATAAATATATATATATATATATAATATATATATATATATATATATATATATATATATATATATATATATATATATATATATATTACTCTCAAGATTAAAGTTTGCTATAAGGGGCCTCGAACCCTGACTTCTTAGCTTGATATAGCAGAGTTTTACCTCTGCACTACGACAGTACAAAAGAGAAATCGCGAATATATATATATATATATTATATATATATATATATATATATATATATATATATATATATATATATATATATATATATATATATATATATATATATATATATATATATATATATAGTATATATTAAAAAAATTGCAATCAACATAAAAAAAATAAAAATAAAAAAAAAGCAAAACTCGTCCAAAAGCTTTGTTGCTCGTCAAATATAAAAACATTTCATTTTTATTTCCTTTTTGTAATTTCTGTAACTTAGATATATATAATATATATATATATATATATATATATATATATATATATATATATATATATATATATATATATATATATATATATATATATATATATATATATATATATATATATATATATATATATATATATATATATATATATATATATATATATATATATATATATATATATATATATATATATATATATATATATATATATATATATATATATATATATATATATATATATATATATATATATATATATATATATATATATATATATATATATATATATATATATAATATATATATATATATATATATATATATATATATAGTATATATGTATATATATATATATATATATATATATATATATATATATATATATATATATATATATATATATATATATATATATATATATATATATATATATATATATATATATATATATATATATATATATATATGCCATTCATTTACTTGTTAAGTGCCATAGTATTCAATAAAAACCCATTTTCCAAAATAAGCAAACCAAAATTTCAATATTTGGCTATGAAGTATGTTATATTTAAATGAATTCTGAGAATTCGGCGTATTTCAAAAACAAAACAAGTCTGACAATTCTGAGTCTAAAATAAAATTCTGTAGATATTTCTGTAGATATTTCTGTAGATATTTTATATATATATATATATATATATATATATATATATATATATATATATATATATATATATATATATATATATATATATATATATATATATATATATATATATATGTAATAACACTGAAATTTAGATAAAGAAAGACGCTTTATGACGAAATTTCTTTTCTTCAGCAAGACAACATATCTCTATTCAGAGAAATTCAATTTTGAATTTAGGTAACTGGGAGTTGAGGGGAGGGGGGGGGAAGTGAAAGGGGGGATATTAGTGGTTTTGGAGGAATTTGGGAATATGGGAGGAAATTGGGATAATTTTTTTTTTTCTTTTCATAAAATATTTTTTTATTGTACAAATTGTTCTTGAAATTCCTTTATTTATATTTTAATTTTAAAGTAAAACATATATATATATATATATATATATATATATATATATATATATATATATATATATATATATATATATATATATATATATATATATATATATATATATATATATATATATATATATATATATATATATACATATATTATATATAATATATATATATATATATATATATATATATATATATATATATATATATATATATATATATATATATATATATATATATATATATATGAAATGTTTTCGTAATAATTTTTCGCTATGTTTGATATATCGATATGTTAAAATAATGACAAAATTTGCTTGAAAAATAAATCTTTATATAAGATCCATTGCAGGAAAGAAGAAGAAGAAGATAAAGTAATTACATGTCACTTTATACTTCTCAATTTGTCGCTTGTCATTTGTTGGGAATTTGTTACAACTAGAAGAACTTTTATGCAAACTATTAAATGAGGTATTTGTCCGATCACCATTATTGAAGAAGGTTTTACTGCCTCGAATATTCGACAGATCTTTTCAATGTTTAATTTTTTTTATCCCTTGTGGCTTCGATTTTGGATAATATCTGTGTATTTGGGCTGTTTCGATTATATGGGATATCTGGGCTATCTGAGCTACCTGGACAATCTTTGCTATATATATGCTGTCTGGGCTATATAGGTTATCTGGGCTGTCTGGTCTATCTGGGCTATCTAGGTTATCTGTGCTATCTGGGCTATTACTTAGTATCTGGGCTATCTCGGCTATTTGGGCTATCTGGGCTATCTGGGCTATCTGGGCTATCTGGGCTATTTGGACTAAGTTTGTTATCTGGGCTATCTAGGCTATCTGGGTTATGTAGGCAATTTGGGTTATCTGGGTTATCTGGGTTATCTGGGCTATCTGGGCTATATATATATATATATATATATATATATATATATATATATATATATATATATATATATATATATATATATATATATATATATATATATATATATATATATATATATATATATATACAGTTGAAATAAAGATGGAAACAAAAAATTTTTAACTTCTCAAATTTAAAATAATTTCAGATAATTTAAATACAAGTGGGCGGAGTTTTGTACAACACCGAAGCTAGTGTACAGCAAGTCTAATCTAAAGACTGGTGGGCTGAATTTAGTACAACAAAGTTGCTAATGTACGGCGAGTCTAATAGTTTCTAAAAAAAACATTAATATGAGTTTTTTTTGTTCGAACTCAGTGATTGGTCAGTTTAAAAATTCGAATAAAAATTTTCGTTAATTTCGTTAGAACACGTTTGAACTTGCTGAAATTTGAATTTTAATTGAATTAAATAAAATTTGAATATTTTAAAACGTAAAATAAACAGAAAATAAAAGTTAAAAGAAAATAATAAAGCAATGAAAGAAATAAAAGATATTATTACATTAAATTAAATAGGCTCATCAAGCATATTGGTATCAGTTAATCAATATATAAAAATAAGTATTATTCTAATTAGTAATAGTAAGGTTTGATAAGGTACAGTAAAATAAATGATAAATATTTAGAGCAATTTTGAAACTAAATAAAAAGAAATAAATATGTAGTAAATAAATGAAGGAATAAAAGATAAGTAAATAAACTAACAATAAATAAATAAATAAATAAATAAATATAATATATTATAATATTTTATATATTTATTATATATATATATATATATATATATATATATATATATATATATATATATATATATATATATATATATATATATATATATATATATATATATATATATATATATATATATATATATATATATGAATAAATAAATAAAATAAATAAGACTCTTATTACTACAATTATTCATTAGTAAATTCTATACAAAATCATTCTTATTGTACTTGTATATCAAATGAAGTTTTGTTGCAATCGCTTAAGGGAATAGCATCAGGTAATCGGCTTTATTTGTCTATATGCAAAATAAGGAAATTCGGAATAGATTGGTAACATTACTCAGGTTTGAAAGCTCTTAGACACAATCACATAGACTCACGAAGATGTAGTTAACATAGATGAGAGAGAGAGAGAGAGAGAGAGAGAGAGAGAGAGAGAGAGAGAGAGAGAGAGAGAGAGAGAGAGAGAGAGAGAGAGAGAGAGAGAGAGAGAGAATAATATGTGAACTAAAGAAGTAGAATTGTGTAAATTGGTGTAAATTGTTAGTCAGTGGTAAAAGTTAATAGGCAGTTAATCAAACAAAGAGAGGTATTATATACGAGACATGACAAAACAAGACGAGATAAGATTAAGATTGGAAAAGATGATACAAGACAAGACGATAGAAGAGAAGGTAGAAAAGATAACAAAACACATTCCAAGACAAAGTACGATAAGACAACATAACACAGAACAGGAAAAGGCAAAATAAAAGACGATAAGGAGATAAGATATCAGATGAGATAATATAAGAGACTATGAGTAAAATAATATTGGAACATTTTTTGCTTCGTTCTCGCAGGAACAATGAAAGGGTTCAATGATAAAAGAAGTAGAAGGAAACATTAAATTTCGAAAAGCTTTTGGACTGAAGACATGAAAACAAAATTTAAGACTTCTGCTTTATTATGAAAAACACACACACACACACACACATACACTCACACTCAGGCGCGTATACAAACCCTCTCATATATAGCTCACATACACATACATTTGAGTTTTCTACACCTATATACTTTAATAATTAGAATGTTATAAAAGGACTTTCAATTGATTAATAATACTCTCCCTCCAAGATCAGTTACAAATATAATACTAGAAAGAACGACTTTTTCACAAGTTTTTAATTTTTTTTTTTCTTAATTTGTCCTTAAGAAAGTTTATTTTGAAGATTTTAAAAATTTAGTCATTTTGAAGCCACATTTGTCCTATAAAATTTTGTTCATTGGGCAACTCCCCAATTTGTCCAATGTATATATATATATATATATATATATATATATATATATATATATATATATATATATATATATATATATATATATATATATATATATATATATATATATATATATATATATATATATATATATATATATATATATATATATATATATATATATATATATATATATATATATATATATATATATATATATATATATATATATATATATATATATATATATATATATATATTTAAACCAGAAATATCAGCATGATTATTTAAATTTTAATTTAAATTTAAATTTTAAATTTTAATTATACATATATATTTAATCCAGAAATATCAGCATGATTATTTAAATTTTAATTTACTTTGCGAAATTAAATATAAAATAATCAATAATTTTTTAAAATTTATTTGCATGTGAATGTTTCTCCGTGATTTGCTTTATTTGTGTGTGTGTGTGTGTGTGTGTGTGTGTGTGTGTGTGTGTGTGTGTGTGTGTGTGTGTGTGTGTGTGTGTGTGTGTGTGTGCTTTGTTCCAAATATTGTGAAATTCTTGAAAATTATTGTGTAAAATGTCATCTGACACAAGAGAACGGAAGAAACATTGTCAAAATTCAGTAATTAAATGTTGAATAATGGGATTCCTTTTGCAGTGAATAAAACCCGCCAAAATTGACTTGGAAAATCTAAAAAGATTAATTCAGATTTATTAAAATAAAAATTTGGCGCGAAAAGATGCGATGAAAGTGTGCTTAAAAAATGAAAGTTAGTAAATAAATTAAAACAAACATTTTAGCCTTTTTTTTTAGGTAAAATATAATTAATGAAAATTTTATTACAAAGTGTAAATAATTAATTTTTATGATTTGAAAATATATAAAAATTAAAAAGAAACTTTTGAAATTAATTATAAAATTTAACAAAGTTATAACTAAAATATCGGAACAGTTCTCTAGTCCATTAGTGTATTAGTACATTAGTCCTCTAGTTCATTTAGCAATTTTAATAATTTTTAAATTTGAACAAAAATTTAAAAGAAAGAAAAAGTTTTTTCCTATTAGTTTATAAAACCACAAATCAGAATTTTTTATATTTTTCGAATTTTAAAAATGTTACTGCTGTAATAATGTTTTCTACGAATTATTTTCTTTCCACTTTTATGGTAGATCTATTATATATATTTGAAACCTATCAATCTATCTATCTATCTATCTATATCTATATATATATATATATATATATATATATATATATATATATATATATATATATATATATATATATATATATATATATATATATATATATATATATATATATATATATATATATATATATATATATATATATATATATATATATCAGGGTTGGCATAATAAAAATCAAATTAAATAAATTATATGCTTTTATACGTGATTAAAAAAAAATCATGTTTTTTTCTTTTTTTATTTATATTTTTTATATATATATATTTTTAAATAACGTCACTCTCTTCATATTTTAATGTTTAGAATATATATAAAAGAACTTTAAAAAAGAAAATGAATATTTTTAAAATTAATATAAATCTAAGCATTTTATAGGGCTAGGGAAAAAATTAATCAACGTCCAATGATATTTTTTTTGCTAACTTACACTGTTCTACAAGGGTAAACTTTATTATATGAAAATATGCATTTCCAAAGGATTTTGATGGGGGAATTTCAAATCTGAAATTATAAATACGCTACGCCCCAGGCACAGTTTTTGAGCTATACGAGAATATATGTCTAGTTTGATTGATAATTTTAAGTCTGTGATAAAGATAGTGAAAAATAGAATATTAATAGAAATAATAATATAATAATATGATATTCTAATAATATAAATAGAAATATATTTTTCTTTTACGTCTAATTTGATTGATATTTTTAAGTCTGTGATAAAGATAGTTAAATTTGTTCAACAAGTTTGCAACAATAAATTTTGTATTTCATATTTTTTTCATATGTTGGTATTCCTGTTGATAGTAGAAGTATGTTACATAAGCAAGTCAACAAGTTGGCAACAATTAATTTTGTATTTCATATTTTTTTCATATGTTGGTATGTATTCCTGTTGATAGTAGAAGTATGTTACATAAGCAAGTCAACAAGTTGGCAACAATTAATTTTGTATTTCATATTTTTTTCATATGTTGGTATTCCTGTTGATAGTAGAAGTATGTTACATAATCAAGTCATTGTTAGATACATAAATTGAGTTTTAATACGTGTTTTACATTTGAATTCTGGCTTTAGATATTTACTGTAAAAAGGGCGGGTGAGTTAGATAAAATTTATTAATTATAAAATTTCAATAGAAATATTTTTTTAGAATTCAGAATATCATAACAGAATTTTTAAAAAGAAAATTAATTAAAATTAATATAAATTTAAGTTTTTAGCAAGTTGGGGGATAAATTAGTCAACGTTCAATGATATTTTTTGTTAAATTATTGAAACTTGCAACACTGTTTTACTTTTGAATTTTGGCTTTAGATATTTACTGCAAAAGGCGGGTGAGTTATATAATATTTATTTATTTTAAAATTTCAATAGAAATATTTGTTTATTTATTTATTTATTTATTTTTTTATTTATTTATTTTGCAAACTGTACGAGTAAGACCTTCACGCAACAACCCTTATTAATCACAAATTTCATTTAATTAAATAAATATAAGATAAAAAATAAATATAAGCTATCTAGTATTTATAAATATAAAGTTTTTCAAAATTTTTATTTATTTATAATTTTTTTATTTATTTATTAAATTTTTTTTTTTGTAGTTAATTTGTTCCATAGAATTATGTAAAAAAAAAATAAAATAAAATAAATAAAAATGTTTTTTTTTTTTTTTTTTTTTTTACAAAAAAAAAAAAAAAATTTTTTTTTTTTTTTTTTTTTTTTTTTTTAATAATTGATTTATTTGGACCAAAAAAAAAAAAAAAAACATTTAATATTTTATTCAAAGCTCAAACTGTCATTATTTACATATTTTCTAATTTTTGAAATTAATATTTCATTTTTCTTCAAAATTTAAGGGCTGAGAGTTCCAACGCTAAAAATATATATATTTTTTTTTATTTTCATATTTATCTTAAAAATATAATTATAAAAATTAAATAACCATAAAATATTCTTAAAAATAATAATATAATTTAGTTTACTTATTTTCTTAAAAATTTAAATACAGGAAATTAATTAGTTCTATCAATCGCATTTTCGTCGTTTCAATATAAAAAGAAAAAATTAAAATTAGTTCGTGCTTTTAAACAAATTATAATTTACATAATCTACTTAATTTAAGCTAATTTAATAATTATATTTATTTATTTAGTATATTTAGGGCCTACTTATTAATTATTATTTAGGCGAATAAGCTTAATAAGAAAGACTTGTAACCAAAAAAAAAAATAAATAATGATTATTTTATAACTAGTGTGTGACTAAAGGTTAAAAAAAAAAAAAAAAAAAAAAAAAAATAATGTGGAAAACTGTATTTCAAATGATTCAAATGCTTATATGTTGAACCAAAGATTGTTACTTCCTAATTCTTTCACTAAGTATTTGGATTTAAAAAACACTCATAAAAGAAAAGAGTAACTCTAATATATATATATATATATATATATATATATATATATATATATATATATATATATATATATATATATATATATATATATATATATATATATATATATATATATATATATTAGTATCACTTTCTCTTTTCCCACTGTCGTGGGGTGGTTCCCACCATTCCATTCCTCTATCCACAAATTTCTCTTATTCTTTCGTTTCTATTCGACAGTTAGAAAGAGACTGGAGAGAATTAGTGAGAGCGAAAGAGTTGATAAGACGAAAAATCCTAGACTCCACCTTTTCAAGAAGAACTGTATGAGAGGAACCAACCCGGATGTGTTTTTCCTGTTACATAATTTCTATGTTTCCAGTCTGTTCTGCCATTAGGATATTCTAATATATATATATATATATATATATATATATATATATATATATATATATATATATATATATATAATATATATATATATATATATATATATATATATATATATATATATATATATATATATATATATATATATATATATATATATATATATATATATATATATATATATAATATATATATATATATATATATATATATATATATATATATATATATATATATATATATATATATATATATATATATATATATATATATATATAATATATATATATATATATATATATATATATATATATATATTCGTATAAACAAGAATCAGAACCGTTTTTAAATTTGGAATCACCTATTTGTTTTAGGAATCATTTTAACATCCACCTTCCGATCCTCAAACTTCTCATATTCTACCTTTCCATTTTAAATTGCAAGTTACAAATACAAAATTCATTATTAATATTTCACTCAAGACTTCTCTACAGCTGCTATTTCAAAGGTATTTCTTTTACTAAAACATGTTTTTGGAAATCTATTGAAGTTTTCTTTTATATTTTCTTTTATTTTTATTTTATTTTATTTTCTTTTTATTTTCTTTTATATTTTATATATATATATTTTGAGATCTTCTTTATCTTCGTATTTCGTCTAATACAATTTAATAACATTTATCTTCAGGAAAAAATAAACTTTGGCAAATTGACATACATTGACAAACTTTAAACAAACTTTTCAAACTTTTAGTTTTGGGGAATGTGCTTTTATCCGACTGCTAGATCAGGATAGGAGTGAAGGTTCATTGATAGGTTAGGGCTGTTAATTCTAGGGTTATAGTAGTTTTGTTAAAATACGATAGGCTAGCAGCATTTGTTATATAGGTTAACATAGGTTAACATTGACTTATAAGTTATCATGAAGATTCATAGATAGGTTAGTACTATTAAGGCTAGGGCTAGTTTTGTTAGAATACATTAAACTAGCAGCACAAATTAGGTTAGCACTGGCTGATGTGTTAGCATGAAGATTCATAGAAATGTTAGTACTTTTAAGGCTAGGGTTAGTTTTGTTAGAATACATTAAACTAGCATCACTAGTTAGGTTAACACTGACTGATAAGTTAGCACCTTAAAGGCTTTGATTTGGTTTGGTTAGGTAACATGAAACCAAAATTATCAATTTTTCTAATCTAAAAATTAATTTAAAAACATGTCGATAATTTTAATTTTAAACACAGTACTAAATATATCAACAATAGAATTGAAAACAGTCTGAGAAATAAAAAACAAAATATTCTGACCAAGTTTACTTATTTATTTATTTATTTATTTATTTT
>SEYY01025009.1:132500-138024 GCA_009176605.1 Armadillidium nasatum
ATATCTAGAATAACAATTATAGAATAGAATTATGGGATAATCTATTCATTTTGATTAATATGATTAAAATTGAGTTACGTCCAAAAATATTTTTGAAAATTGAAAAACATTATTTTTGAAGTTATTTGAAAATTTATTTCCTTTGTGTATTTTAAAAATTAGAATATAAACCCGAATTTTTGAAGTTGAAAAATCATTTGATGGAGTTATTTACTGAAAACATATACATAGATTTTTTAGGTTAAAAATATATTTTGTTATTATTAATGAAAGGTAGTAATTTAAATTAAAAAAAGAAAGAAAATCATTGAATAGTTATTAGAGAGCATTATTGAATAAAGTATAAAGTAATTTGCTGTTATATCTTACATTATTTTACATTACAGTTTAAAAAAAATTAAAGCAATTAAAAAATCAAAAGATTTTATTGTCTCTAACAAATTCCCCGTTCTTAGTACTTCAAATTTGTTGTCAAATTGTATATTATATTCCATTTCAGTTAAAAAGCTTAAAAAGCAACTGAAAAATCATCAGCTTTTATGGCGTAGAACAAATTGTCCATTCATAGTAACCAGTACTTCGCTACATAGACTTCTCCTAAATCTTTCATATTTTTGTTTAAATTTTCGAGATTCCTACCTGCCATTCCTTAACTTGACTAGACTTAATCTTTCATATTTTTGTTTAAATTTTCGAGATTCCTACCTGCCATTCCTTGACTTTAGAAATATGATGGTAAAATAAACATAGTATTCTATATACTTTTCGATTGTCATTCAAATTAATGACTGTTGAGTGATAAATTTTTTAGAAGATTTAAATCTCAGGTTATTCTTACTGTTTTTGATTGTCAATTTTTTGTCAAAATTTAATTTTATAAATTTACTGAAAAGATGATAAAATTAATGGGTAAACACTGAGTTCCATTGTCTCTGAATTTACTTCAATTTCTATTCCCAACAGATGATTATATATATAGATTCTTTCTCTTAAAAATATTAATACTATTAACCCCATTGAAGAATTTTATTCAATATCTTTAATCGTATTAAAAGAAAATTGAGAAAAAGAAAAATGGCGCATTTCTTTCAAATACTTTCTCGAGTGAAAAGACAAAATTTTAAAAGTAAATTTAAAATGATCTCTTAATCTTCTATTAAAATTCTAACACACTTTCTTCAGTTATCAAAAAACCCTTTTTCATTTTGACATCTCATCTCATAAATCTTCATTTCTTTTTTCGATGTCTTCGTTAAAAGGATATATATTCGTTTCAACAACCATTTCGAACAAACCAATTTTATTGAATAATAAAAATTATCGATCTGTAGTTAAAATTGTAGTAAAAATAAAAGAAGGAATAAAACATCATTAAAAGAATATAAAAACGAAATCCATAAAAAAATGAGGGCAAGATTGAGAAATTTTTTTAAAAAAAATGCAGAATATAAATTTAAAAAAAAAGGAATAAAACAAAAAAATTAAAAATATCAATATTTGAAAAAAATGATGAAATATATATAATATATATATATATATATATATATATATATATATATATATATATATATATATATATATATATATATATATATATATATATATATATATATATATATAATATATATATATATATATATATATATATATATATATATATATAATATTATGAATCCAGGAAAGAAAGAGAGAAAAAAAAGAAAACATGATAATCTGAAGAATAAGAAAGAAAAATGGAAACAAAATTATCAAAACTAAAATAAATAAAAATTAAAATAAAAGAAAAACAATAAATAAGGAAAAAAATAAAACCATTTCCTAAAAATAAAAAAAAAAACAATACAAATAAACAAACTAACAAACCAAAATAATCTGTACCTTAAGGATATCGATATAATAAAGGAAGGCGCGAAACTTGCGATAAACTGAAATTGGAAATTGTCGAGTTTGGGCTTTGGGCCAAAAATGTTGTGACCCTTCCCTCAAAGGATGTCGGCACTCCTTTTTAGGCCAAAAATGTTGTGACCCTTCCCTCAAAGGATTTCGACACTCCTTTCAAGGAATTGCAACACCTTTCCCAAAGGATCCAAGGAACAAATGTAAATGTCGAAGACAGTAATTGAAAAGGAATCCTGATTGAATTACTTTACACAAAGATTTATTATGAAATTTCGGTAGATACAAGAGAGAGAGAGAGAGAGAGAGAGAGAGAGAGAGAGAGAGAGAGAGAGAGAGAGAGAGAGAGAGAGAGAGAGAGAGAGTGAGAGAAGAGAGAGAGAACGAGAGAGAGAGAGAGAGAGAGTGTAGAGAGAAAAGGGGAGAGGAAATAGAGAGGGTGGGCATACTAGGAGTGGATTAGTTTTTATTACCTTATAATAGTTTAAAATTAATATAATTATATATATATATATATATTATATATATATATATATATATATATATATATATATATAATATATATATATATATATATAATATTATTATTATTATTATTATTATTATTATTAATTATTATTATTATTATTATTATTATTATTATTATTATTTTTTTTTTTTTTTTTTTTTTTTTTTTTTTTAATAATAAAAACTAATAAATTTTTGTGTTAAAAAAAAAAAAAAAATAAAAAAAAAAATTAACAATTCATTTAATAATAAAAAATTAATTTTTAATTTATAGATTAAGTACTATTAATAGTATTTAGGTACCATTCAGTACTATCAGTACCAATTGTGTATTTTGTCTTGAGTGATAATTAATTAATTAAATATAAAACAATGCAACATTCGAAGCCATCCATTAAACCTTTCAATAGATGTAAAAGCGCCACCTTCCATTTGGATGGAGCAGTTTATACAATAGGTAAGCCTTATATATATATATATATACATTTTATATATATTATCTATATATTATATATATATATTAATATATATATATATATATATATATATATAATATATAAATATATAGAGAGAGAGAGAGAGAGAGAGAGAGAGAGAGAGAGAGAGAGAGAGAGAGAGAGAGACAGAGGAAGAGACAGAGGAAGAGACAGAGAGAGAGAGAGAGAGAGAGAGAGAGAGAGAGAGAGAGAGAGAGAGAGAGAGAGAGAGATTTTCGAATTAAAAGGAATTTAAGAACTTGAAAGCAATGGTAATTATTACGTTATATTGGCTTCAAAATTTCGGAAAATTTTATTTCTCATTTTAAGGATTTCAAAAGATTAATATATTAACACAATGAAATGAAATAATTTAAAATAGATGAAATATTTCGAAAAGCTTTTAAAATGTCTATCATTCTGCTCTTAAGCAGTTGTCTTACATCGGAAAGGTTAGAAAGATTTCCCTCTCTCTCTCTCTCTCTCTATATATTATATATTATATTAATATATATATATATTATATATTATATATATATATATATATATATATATATATATATATATATATATGGTGGGGTTAGGTAATTGATTATTATAAACGTAAGTAGCAACAGGGGTTTCAGTAGCGTATATGGCCCATTTATCATCGATGACCGCTAGTCAACGGTTTGGTATGCTAGATATTAGGCTATGTATACTGTCTTGCGCCACCTCTTCCCACGGTCGCAGAACTGTCTGCCGGAGGGCGTGTAGGGTCTGTGGTGGGGGAAAGACTTCTCACATCCTTCGTTTAAGCAAGTCCCACAAATTTTCTATCGAACTGAGATTCGGACTCTAAGCTGTCCAGAAGTTGGTGTTGATTTTAACGGTATTTAAATAGTCCTGAACACATGGAAGACGTGTGGGCGGGCATTGTCCTGCATCAGAAGGAGATCGTGACAAATAAACGGTGCAAATGGGACAATATAGGGTTCGATGATGTAGGCTATGTATCGTTGGGTGGTCAAGAACACGCCTGGAATAACATGCAACTCCATGGAGACCGTCATGAATATTCCACCCCGGACCATAATAGAACCTAAGACCATAGCATGTGCAACATTTCGTGCTACATATACCTTTTATGTGGCCGTAGATAGATGCGGATAAGGCAGACAGAACCTGCACTCGTCCATGAAGAGGATATTAGTCCAGACGTCCATTGTCCAGTTGATGTGGGTACACCCAAATTCGAGTAGAGCTTTACGATGTGCTGTGGTCCGTGCAGAACCTCTGGCTGGAGTATGCAGACGAGGTTTTCTTCGGCAAGACGCCGCCGCGCAGTATCCTTACTTATACGGGTACCATGCACCTCCTCCAGCTGCATTTGGAAGCGACGGGCTATGATATGCCCTTTCCTAAGAGCCCTCAACAGCAAAAAATGGTCTTCCGGCGCATACTTGCACATGGCCTGCCTTGTCTAGAACGTCTTCAATGATCCTGGGGAACCTGCGGGATCCTACCAATCGTTGTGTGTGCAAACCAAAAGCGTCTGGAGATGGCTGTACCTCTCTCCGGCGAATGTCGTTATCTGGACACGCACATCACCTGAGACAGGTCGAAGCACTCTCTCCATCGTTCTTGCGGTTACAGAGGAGGCACACCAAACAACATTGGATATGCAACTTACAACGTATCCTCCCCTAATCTATGACTCATAGCGATTGTCAATTTGTAATGTTTCCCTTTAGCACCGATATCATACCGTATTACAACCTCGGTATCCAAGCATCCTTGTGTTGGTTCATAACTATATTGGTCTTCATTGACACCCTTCGTGCCAACTATACGACCCATACCCACCATATCACAAAGCCCACCGTACTTTGTCAATGGTATATTAATTTTCCGTATATATATATATATATATATATATATATATATATATATATATATATATATATATATATATTATATATATATATATATAAATATATATATATATAATTAATATATATATATATATATATAATTATATATATTAATATTATATATTAATTATTTTTTTTTTTTTTTTTTTTTTTTTTTTTTTTTTTTTTTTTTATCATTTTTATTTTTTTATTATATTTGTTATTTTTTGAGGATTTTTTTTTTTTTTTATATTACTAGATTATATATATATATTACTAGATCTATAATCTATCTATAAACGGTAGATTAGATTGCCATTTGAAAACTATAAACGGTAGATTAGATTACCATTTGAAATCGCGGATGTCATCGATTCCTTATGTTAATCATCCTTTGATTAAATAACTTTAAATTTTACCTTAGACATATTTTAAATGAAGTTTGTAAACTAATTGGCTTGAGTGATACTGTAAATTTAGTTTTTAAAAACTAGTTGTGTTTGTGGGAGGTTAGTGACGTCATTGTTAGTGATACAAGACTTAAGGTCTTTTTCTTATCTTTGTTTCTGTCTATGTAAGTATTTTGTTTATAATTGAACCTGTTGATTATTCTTCTTGGAAAACACATAATACGTATACTAATTATAAAGAGTCAGATGAAGCTTTAGCTTTCTCGTTCGGTAATGGCTAATTTAGTATTTAATTATATCTTTATTGACACACAATTCTTTTGTTTCTCTATAAAAGATGATA
>SEYY01025010.1:5000-20637 GCA_009176605.1 Armadillidium nasatum
TATAATAAGAAAAATACATATTCTTCTGATAGAATCGCTCTCATTTTTGGTCGATGTAAACTGATCTTTGGCTCCCAGCTGCAGGAATGTGAAATAAGATTCCTCGTCACTGAGAATTGCCAAGAAAGATCAATGCCAATTCTAATATTTCCTGATAATCATCTCTTTGCTTCTTCTGACTTAATTGCTCTTTTAAAAATTTCAACAAACTTCCACGGACATCCTCGCTAAAAACTTTTGTCCCACAGCGATATTTTTTCCTGATTATGGTAGACCAAGTTTACCTAAGTCTTTTAAGCAAATTTATATCCGGTTCAGAACTTGATCCATTTAATAGATCAAAATAATTTTCCAACACTAATTCAAAGATGTGATGTTGAGATTGTAGGTAGAGCAAATCCCGATTAAACATTCTCTCGATATTTATATAGGCACCATTTACTCTGCCGGTGCTGCTTGCTGATGTGTCGAAAGACAGTGCCTCTATCTTTTGATCTATATTCCAATTTGTCTCTTCATGAGAAACGGCTTTGGCTTGCTCTTCTCTTGTAGATGCTGAAATTTTAGGATTCCTAATTACTGTACTTTGCCCTCAAAAGTTACAAGTATTTTCAGTCTATCTTCTTTTTCTACACCACATAATCCTGGAAGAAGTTTTCTATCCCGGGTCATCTTGCCTCACCCTCAAGCGCGGTCGGAAGAAATCCTTGGAGGTTGTTCTTGTGAATTAATATTCATAAGCCTCCTCTTTGGATTTCTCTTTTGAACCGCCAGTAGCGAAGAGGTAAAATTCTATGCTTTTACACTATAAGTCCCGGGTTCAATTTCCCTATAGCAAACTTTAAATTTTGACGTTTAATGAAAAAAAGTTTAGTCCGCGAGAGTGTTTAGCAGACTGTAACTAACATTTACTATATAAATATATATATATATATATATATATATATATATATATATATATATATATATATATATATATATATATATATATATATATATATATATATATATATATATATATATAATATATATATATATATATATATATATATATATATATATATATATATATATATATATATATATATATATATATATATATATATATATATATATATATATATATATAATATATATATATATATATATATATATATATATATATATATATATATATATATATATATATATATATATATATATATATATATATATATATAATTATATATATATATATATATATATATATATATATATATATATATATATATATATATATATATTGGTAAGTCACAGATTAAACTTATCCTTTGGAGACAATGTTCCCAACATTAATTCCTTATTTCTACCAGAGTTAAATGTATGAATTTATATTTTAATATATATTTCGTTATTTATGATTACCAGATACAAACTGTTTTATTTTTATTGTGATGAATAATCTTTATTAGTATTGGTTCCTCTCTTTAATATTAGGACATATGTACAATCTCTTAAAAGGGGTTCATTTTCGTATAAATAGCAAAAGCCTTTATTATTAAATACAAAACTGCTGTGGAATTAAAGTCATTGGATTAGAAAAAGGTCTAAAAGGGACAATCACTTCTTTGAAGTCTAAAAAGATGAAAGGAATTTAAAAATTTTGATAGCAGTCTTTACCTTTTCCTTGAAGTTACCACACTTTCTTTTAAAATTCAAAGGTGGCATCGCATCAGAACGGAATGATGACTATTAATGAAATGGAAAATTCTGTTTATGTTGTTTTAAAAGTTTATGATCTGACAGTTATTTCGTAAAATTTTAATAAAGTATTAGCGTAAATATTTTTTAGAAAACATTATATTTATATTAAAAAATAAATGTGTTAATTCTACTCTTACTTCCAAGTTGTTTATGCCTAAAATATAAATTCCTTAATTATCAATTTTGATATCTGCTTTCGCTGAGCTTAATTCTAAGAATATTTATGATCCTAAAGTGACTCTGAAATCTCAACACTCTGAACTTTTTTGTTTAAAACTCTGATTCATTCAATTATATTCGAATTTACGTTAAATCGGAAGATTTGGAAACTTCTTAATTCTTTTAATCCAACCTCAGAATCAGGTCACTTGCATGACTTTTGTTGGAAATGCTTGATTGGTGATTTTCTTTCCTTCCTCTCTGACTTATTTTTCTCTCAACTTCAGCATTTCTCTTGATTTTGACTGTAGCAATGAGCATATGGAAAGTATTCGATTGATTCCATCATAAAGTTCTGATTTTCAAATTTTTTTCTTTCTGTATTTGTTCTTCTCTCAACAACTATTTTTGTAATTTTCTGTCCTTTAAGTTGCATTGTTTTTAAAGAAATTTGTAAAAAAAATTAAAATTATATGCAACAAATTATATTTTTAAATTAACTTCGTTTATTGAAATATAATTAAAATATTTTTTTGTATTTAAAATAAAAAAAATTTTTTTGTGCAACATGATTAATGGGAATTATTTAACATTTATGTCAACTTTTAATCTCGTCCATTCTTTTTTCAGAAAAAATGGCTCCTTGGGTTCTATCAAGTTCCAATGTGTCTTTAGAAGGAACGGAAATAAGAGTGAAGTCACCTTACCCATTTTTCATTGCCTGTTATGTACAAGGGAGACCTAAACCCAAGATTACGTGGTTAAAGGTATGTTTATAAGGGTCATTCATTCCTAAAATATGAATTGGAAATGGGAAAGTAACTCTTCTCTAAAATTAATCTTCTAACTTCTTACTAGATCTTTTTTAAGTTTGTAGTAAGTCTTTTGCTTCAAGACTAGATTTCCGAGGCATAACACGAACTCGGAATTGCTAGGCTGTCTATTACAATTTTAAATAATCATTAAACTTTTTAAGGACAGTGAAAATATCGACAAATTTATTGAAAATAATGACGAAGTTTCCTTGAGCGATGATAACCAAATTCTTGAATTCAAATTTGCAACAAAGAAATACGAAGGAAAATATGAATGCAGCGTCGAGAATAGGGTTGGACATATTCAGCCTTTTGCAAATGTCATTATCGAAGGTATTATTATTATTATTATTATTATTATTATTATTATTATTATTATTATTATTATTATTATTATTATTATTATTATTATTATTATTATTATCATTATTATTATTATTATTATTATTATTATTATGACGTTGGATAATTTTATGTCATATTTTTCTTCAGACGAAGCATTGACGCCATCAGATACGAATTTGGGTATTACTATCGTGAGCTTTACCATCATTGTCATCATTTTATTCTCCTTCGTGCTTATCTTAGTCATTAGACACAAGAAGAATAAGAATAAAAGTAATCATATGCTTCAATTACAATTATTCCTATTCCAGGAAGGAAACGTTGGTAAATTGAACAAGGAATGTACGATAGAAGAACAAGCAGAGTTGCTTCCATATGACCACTCTTTTGAAGTGGAAAGAGAAAATATTACTCTAGGTTAGACTCGTGCTAGATTTCCTTACATTCATACTACTACTACTACTACTGCTTCTAATTATAATAATAATAAATAAATAAATAATTAATGTAATATAATGTAATAATAATAATAATAATAATAATAATAATAATAATAATAATAATAATAATAATAATATTAATAAATTAATAATAATAATAATATAAAATAATAATAATAATAATAATAATAATAATAATAATAATAATAATAATAATAATAATAATAATAATAATAATAATAATACATAAATAATTAATTAATGTAACAGTGATCCTTAATTAAATATGAAATTCGAAAAAAAATTTCCTTTCCTAATCATTAGGAAAGCAATTGGGTGCTGGAGCCTTTGGAAGAGTGTTGCTTTCTCAAGTAAAAGGTTTGAATGGAAAAGAATCACCAACACGTGTGGCACTCAAGATGTGCAAATTTGGACATGATAAGGCGCACCTTCGAGCCCTAATAATGGAACTAAAGATCATGATTCATTTGGGTAAACACCTGAATATTGTAAACCTCTTGGGAGCTCATACTTCAAATATTGACAAAGGTTAGTAAATAAAGCTTTTTTCATTTGGGTAAATACATGAATATTGTGATACTTATTGAATCCCGTAATTTAAATATAGACAAAAGTAAATCAAACCCCTAAATTCATGATTCATTTTTCATATTACTTTAATTTTTTGAACTTTACTAAGATTCAAACTCAAATATAGAAAGGGATAACTCAAGGTAACATAATCGTAATTCAAGTAGGCAAGCTTTTAAACACTGTGAATTGTATTGGAGTTCATACGTAAATATGAACAAGGAAGCTAAAGTTTCATATTCATGATAAAATTGAACAAACACTTGAACAGTGAGAACCTTATTGGAGCTCGCATTTCAAACATGGATAATGATAAACCTTTTTACCTTTGGTGCTATTATTAAAAAATAGATTCAGATAGTTAAATAATAATTTTCATATATTTTCAAGGAGAATTATGGATACTTGTGGAATACTGTAAATTTGGAAACCTTCTGAAGTTCATCCAGAGAGGTAAATCTCAGTTTATTAACCAAATCGACCCTGTTACAAGTGAACTCGATTTAGGCAGAAGATCTCCATTCAAAAATGATCCTTTGTCACCGATGTCGCTTGGATGCAATATCGAGTACGTGTTAGTTTGGAAGAAATATAATTGCTTGTGTTATTGTTATCGTGTTATTATATTTATTTTTGATGATGTTGAAATAGTAGTAGTATATTTTGTTTAAAAGTACTAGAAATTATTTTAATAGACGATTTTGAAATTTTTGTTTTTGTCTTAATATCAGTGGTTTTTGCTGCTGCAGTAATAGTGGTAATTGTTTAATTTATTATTGTTAAGTTCATAGAAATTATTTTCATTGAAAGAGTAGTAGTAATAAATTTAGTAGTAGTAATAATAGTTGTAGAAGTAATAGAGTTTGGTAAATTTCTCGTTTTACTATTACTTTCGCTAATATCTCAAACAACTTTTGCAAATCTGCTTTTTCCTACCTCTTTTCTTCTCTGATGGTTCTGTTGATAATATTTCGAGAGAAAAAAACAATCTCCTTTGCCTCTTGTTTTCCTCTAATTCAACCTTGAACTATTCTTGCAATTCTTCTCCTTATTTTTCTCTATTTAGGAGTTCAATGCCTTTCCTTGTAGTTACTTATGATTAGGTGCATGAATTTCTAAATTCTTTGAATGTTTGAGAGACAATTGGTACTAACAATATTCCTCACCACGCTTTGACTTCTGAGCTGGGAATGGTTCTCGGTCAACTTTACTTTTTATGCCTCATTACTAGCACATTCCAAGAGTTTTGGAAGCAAGCAATTTCAAACCTATACCGAAGAAAGGAAGCTGCTCTGATCCTTCTAACAATTAGTAATACCTTCCAGTAGTACCTTAATACCTTCCACTATCTTAATACCTTCTAGTAAATCCACCAGGAGTCGTTATTGTTTTGTCTAAGATCTTTGAAATCATTCTCAACTCTTCTTTCTTGGATCATCTGTAATTCCATTTCCTTTTTTTAAGTGTTCGAGGTTGATAGTACACGTCAAAACTGTGGAAAAGATGCCTCCTAAAAAGCTAGAAGTTATTTTTTAAATTGCGGGATTTGTCTTCCTCTTCTAAATTTCTCCAAATATACAAAGGGCATATTTGCCTGTGCTTTCGTACTGATCTCATATCTGTTTTTGCTCAGAGTTTATGAATAGGGTGTTATTAATAGAATTTGCAGTAACAACAGCTGTAATAGTAGTATTAGTATTTTTTGCAGAGGTGTAGTAGCAGTTAACTCAGTCTTTGTTTTTTTCTTGATTACTGTGGTTATTTGTTGTTGTTAGTGTTATTACGTTATTTGATGATGTAATTATTTACTGCTATGCGACGTTATTTATTGTTATGTCTTGCTATGTGTTATTATTTGCTGCTGTAGTTGTTATCATCATTGTTGTTGATATGGTATGATGTTATTATTATTATTATTATTATTATTATTATTATTATTATTATTATTATTATTATTATTATTATTATTATTATTATTATTATTATTATATTATTATTATTATTATTATTATTATTATTATTATTATTATTATTTTATTATCATTATAATTATTTTTATTATTATAATTATTACTATATTATTATTTTTATTACATTTATTATTGTAAATATTATTTTATTTTTTTATTATTTTATTACAATTATTATTATTATTATTATTATTATTATATTATTATATTATTATTATTATTATTATTATTATTACTATCATTATTATTATTAATATAATTATTATTATTTTTATTGCTACTATTATAACTCAGATATGAGAGATATTCAAACCATGACGCACACCCTGATTTGCATCCAGAGAGTTCCATTGAAATTGGTCAGTCAATGGAAAGACACCCGCCAACCACCTTTAATAGAAGACTAACAACGGTATGAACATCAAAGTTGGTTTGTATGTTCACAACCCTTTCTACACATTCCATTTATTCAGGGGCGGCTTCATCTTTATTTTCGTTTTTTTTAGGGATGAAATTTTTTAGTAAACTTTTTTTTTCATCAATTATATAGTAAAATCTATGCCGATTCCAAATCTGTAATCAGTTTTTTAAAATTCCAAGTGGTTTCCAAGAAAAAGACTTTTTAATTAACACATATCGAATGACCTTGAAAATGTTAATGCGCGTACTCCATGCAATTTTTTTGGGATGTGGAGTCATTAAAATTTGTTTTGTAACATTCTTACAGCAAATCTTCTGATTACAAATATGTAATTAGTTTTTCATAATTCCAAATGGTTACTGAGATATGACCACTCAAAAAAATCTCAAATGGGGACCCTCTTATGGAAAGACCAACTTTTGGGGGAAAATATTTTTATTTTTTTTCATCAATTTTATAGTAAAGTCTATGCTGATTCCAAATCTGTATGAAGTTTTTTTTATAGTTTGTTGTGGATGACCATATCTGGTTTATTATTTGTAACATGAGCGTCTGTTGCGATATTGTAATCGTAAAGAAGTAATACTCTATTGTTTTCTTCTATATTGTTAGGGTTGTGTTCCCAGTGGCTGTTTGTATTCAATGGTATATCAAATTTTTTACACAGTCTGAAATGGATCAACCGGCATATGCTATTATGTCTTTCTTTGTACAAGCTCTTTAGTAACAAAAACCTCACATCCCGATAATATGTGGCACGCCGATTCCGATCAGCTACTGCGCAATCTGCATTGGTCCGATATTCGTTCTACTTCAATATGTTTTTTGAACCAGTTGGTCCTAAGCGCCTGATCTTGGGCTGCCAAAATAGTTCGCACATCTTTGGATTTTAGCCATCCCTTAATCACAACCTCACTTGATCTATACGTGTCTATGAATACTTCGTACAATACTTTTTTATGATGTTTTGCAAATGTGCGGAGTTTCCATTTTCTAAATTTATTTCTTCCATCTTCTCTTTGTATAGTTCTTTGATGTTATATAGTTCTTTGATGTTTTTTTTTATCTTTTTCTCTAGTGTTTCATTACTTCTAATTTCTTCTTCCTCTTCACTTATGTTTCTATCTCTCAAATAATCATTCATTTTCTTTATTATTATGATGATGGTTTCAAACTTTCATGCTCGTGCACCCATCATAAATCTTGTTTTCGCTTCAAATATTTTCCTATTCCTATTATGTCAGATTTATAAATTACATCTATTGATGGTAGACAAATTCCTCCTTTTTTCCTGACTACATGCATGCGATCTACGCATTGGGTCCTCTATGTTATTTTGGGCATGTGCAGCATTTTTCCTGTCACAACATCAAGATTATTTAGGTCTTCCTGCATCCAATCTATAGCACCAAACCCATATGAAAGAACAGGAATTACCAAGGTCTTATTGGCTTGCATTTTATTCCTGGAGTTTAGTTCAGACTTAAGGATTAATTTTATTCTTCTTCTGTATTCCTTCTTTACTTTTGTTTTCATCAAGTTGTTCTATTCTTTCTGACTCCTCTATTCCAAGGTATTTATAAGTGTGTTGTTCTAATTCTCTTATTATATCTCCTTCAATTTCTATGTTCTCGCTTTCTATTTTTCTACCTTTCTTGAGGACCAGGAACGCACATTTATCAAGACCAAACTCCATGCATATATCGTTTGAGAATTTCTTTACTATTTCTATCTGCTTAATGGTCTCCTCCCTTATTTGGAGGCATAAGAGGTTTCAATTCATGCATATAAAACAAATGGGAGATTATCTTGGGTTTTTTTCTGTTCTTGAGTTGATGCGATATCCGATTTTTAAGTTGCTAATTAAAATACTTAGATGATTTATGGCAAGCACAAATATCAGAGGAGAGACATAGTCTCCTTGGAATATCCCTCGCTTAATTTTTACTTCATTTATAACTAAAGTTCATTCTTCCTGATGGAGGCTTATGTTGACTATTCACATCTTCATTACATCATCCACAAACCTCAGAATTTTAGTGGTAATTTTATATATTTTTTTGAATATCCTTAATCCAATCAGAAGAAACAGTATGTAAACCTTTTCTTAGTCTATCCATGCCATCTTTAGGTTTTTCTGTGCCTTTCTTGAGTTTTCCGTTATCATTTGTTGATGAGTAACAGGTCTTTCGTTAAACAGCTCCTTTTAAAGCAACCTTTCTGTTCTTCGCTTATGATGTCTTTCTTATCCAAATGTTCTTGGATCCTTTTGGTTAATACTCCTGGTAAAGTTTTATATAGGGTTGGTAAACATATGATTGGCCTATATTTTTCAGGTCTCTGAGTCTCTTCACATTTGGGGATCAATACTGTTTCTCTTGTTGTTAGCTATTGTGAAATTTCTTACATTCCATTGATTATTGTATTATAACATGCAGTACTAGGATCCAAGAGTGTTCTTATTTTCTTCAGCCATTTATTTTGCCCTCTATCTGGTCCAGGTGTTTTCCAATTGCTACTACTTTTAAGTATATCTTTAATTTCTTTTTTTTTTGTAATCGCTACTGTTTAATTCTTTCAATATTAGTTGTGTTTTCATTGTTCCTTATTTGCTCCAATCATTCTGCTTGGTTATTATATGATTTTTCATCTTCATATATTACTTTCCAAAATCTTTCCATTTCTTCTTTGGGAAGAGGGTTTGATACTTTGATGGAATCATTTCGTAGTTCTCTGTAGAGCCTTCCCTGATCCTCCTTAAACATTTGATTTTGTTTTTTTCTTTTTCTTTCTTCTCATATATTTTAATTTTATTAGCCTTTGCTATTATTAGCAACTTTCTTCTTTCCATGGCCTGTGTTTCTTGGTTATTTTGTACTGTATTTTCTTTTCGTAATACTTTTTACTCTCCTTATGGTTTGTTCCAATGTTATCACACCACGTCGATAGGCATCTATTAATGATACCTCTTGTCTTAGTTTCCTTACTTCCTTCTACAATCTATATTTCCACGGTAGTATTTTTTCTTTACCTTTCTTCTTCCTTCCTCCATTTTTAATTTTAATCACTTTTGCTTTCATACAATCCACCACAGCTCTGGCAACTGCATAATATATTCTATTAAGCTCTGTTAGGCAACAATTGGTTGAGATTATTCTTGGTAGTACCTTATCTGCTATCCTAATGTATTTCTCCATTTGGAACCAATTTACGATTTCTTTTTATCTTGCAGCGGTCTTTTATTCCATTTACAAGGTCTTCATCTCTATACTTTGCTATTTTTATCAACATTTCCTCCTCTGAGCAACATTCTTTATTTCCTAGTTGAATATTCCATATTTCCATCATTTATTTCCCTTTCTCTATCTGGTTCTGATTCTTCTATTGTATTATTTGTTATATTTTCCATCTCTCCAATTTTCGAATCTTCTTCATTCTTTGCATTTCCATCTTTAAATTCCAGAATGTCACTTTCTACTATTTCTTCTTCTGCTGCTATTGTTTGGTCTTTACTTAGTTTTTTTTTTTTTTTTTTTTTATTTAGACCCTCTATATCATTTAACATTTCCGTTTCTTCTTTCCCTTTACTCGTTTCATTTCTAGTCTCTTGTCTATTTTTTTCAGTTTTTTGCCTTTTAGTTTGTTTTGTTGTGTTTTCTTTTACTACTGACCATTCTTTGGTACTTTTCTTCTTCATATTTTATACTAATTCTAATGTCATTTCCATTATTTCCTTTTCAACTATGTTTTGTGCTTTCCTTTTTATTTCTTCAAGACCTTCCTTGGTTGACAACGTAGATTTTATTTTTATTTTTCCTGTTTCTTTTCTTACTTTAGCGAAATTAAGTATGCATTGTTTTTCCTTTATCATAGCTTTTCTTTCCTCATTTCTAAATTTTTCACCAAATCTGTACTTCATAAATTCATTTGCAATAAAATCCTTTTTTTCAATCACATATTTACACACATCACTTTTATTTGTTTTTGTTGGTATAAGTTCTCCGATATAATAGCTTTCCATCAGGTATAAATTTCGAGATAGTGTCCATTCTTCTTTCTTACCACTGCTGGGTTCCTCATTCGTTTCATTTTGAAAATGTTCATGTATATACTCTTCAACCTCCTCTTCTATTTGTTTCATTTGTTCTTTTGTTATATTAGTTTTTAATATTCTGATATTTGCAGCGATGCTGCTAAATCTCATATCCGGTGTATTTTCTATCTTTTCTCTATCAATCTTTTTTTCTATTTAACTTCATTTGTTTCGCTCTCTTACTAGTATCTTTCCTTAGGAATATTTCATGTCTAGCATAAGTAGGACATCAAAAAATTTCCCTCTTCTCCCTCTCCGACCACATACTTCATGATTGTACCTCTAAATTGATGATGCTTTTCTTTTCTTCTGTAGTTGGTTATCTAGGTTGGGAGGATCCAAAGGTTCTTCAGATAATCCAGCAAGGGAGTTTGTAGTTCCGATGGATTGAACTTCTGGGTTATATGAACCCATTTCGTCGGTTTGGAGAGATCGCTTGTTGCGCTCCAAGGAGCTCCGTCCCCCTTCACCTCTCTTCCGTAATGAGTAAGGGCCTGGACCAGAGCTTCCGATTTCCTGACAATATTTTTCTTTTTTATTTCGTTTCATGGTTTTAATCAAGTTTCATGATGATAGATGTTAGTTTCACTCTCTAAACATCCTATGTCTTTTAGACCGCACATTCTAATATTGATATTTGGGTTTCATCTCCCAGCGCATGTCACCCTTACTTTCACAATCCAGTCTCTACTTTCTATTGTTTCAAGCATAAATATAACCTACTTGCACAGTATTTGTCGTTTTACAATTGATGAGTATATTTGGTAATAGAATAATAGGATTATTTTATTTTATATCATTTGAAGTATGATTTTAATAATTTATTAACTCTCCATTGTTTTATTTTATGGAATTTGAAGTATGATTTAAGAACTTTATGAGAAAATGTATCAATCGACATACATCATTATCTATCCAGTCCTATTCCAAAGAATTTATCTTTCATTATCAATATTATTTTGAAAGGAATCCTCACACAACAATAATTAATTAACGCTGGAATAGTGGTCTTGGGGACCAACACAAACCTTTCCTTTCTCGAATTTCTGAATTGGAATAAAGAAATTTATTGTTTTTCAATGTCTCAAAACTCGGTTTCCTCATTCTACTAGATATAATTTTCCACATCAATATGGTATCTACTTGAAAAACAACACCCTTTTTGTCTGTCCTAAATATTATTTGATTTATTTTTTCCTTGATCTTTCTTGGAAGGATTACATATTTCTTTCTAAAACATACTTCTAAAAGTTTGGGTGTTCTTAGACGAATTGAACATTTCTTTACGTCACCTCAGTTGTTTACCTCTTTAATAAAGGTGGTGTTGTTCCTACATGGATTATTTCAAACACGTTTGAGGTGGTTACACTCACATTTCTCATTAAAAAGATACAGTATATGACTTTGTCTTATCAAACTATTTCGCTCTCATTAACTCTCTTCAGTATATTTCTATTTAATTCTGTTCTAGTTCTGTTATATTATCTAGAGTAAATATCTATTTTCTAAGTTCTGCTCTACCTCAATTATCTATTAACAAAAAAGTACTCTAATTAAAATCTAATATATATCATTGAAAGATTTTTCACAACACTTATCAGATTGATGGTTCGTCTTTGTTCGGTGCATATAATTCTTATAATTAAATAACACTGCATAAAATAAAATAAGTACCAAATGATTTTTTTTTAATTTTTTTATTATTTTAATACATTTGTTTATTCAATTCTTAGCATACTAAGTCAGTTTTAGAAGCAAAAAAATTTTTAAATTAATTATTTTATTTATTTTCATTATTTTATATTTTTTACTTTATTGCAATTTATTACTGAATATTATTATGATTGCCAATAATTATTGTTTTAGTACAAATTGTTGTATTATCTTCATTAAAAGACCACATGATAGTAACTCGTTGTTTTATCTTCATTGTTATTTTTATATAATAATTTTAACGGTTCTTATTGTTTCTATTGTAATTATATCCTAATCAATGATCGTAATACTCTTAACAGCCCTCCCATTCAATATTTTTACAAATTTCGTCTGTGTGAGTTTCGACAATGTTCAACTTTCTGACTTCAGTCTTGCATTAAATATTCAAATGATGCTCTATGCATTAGTACTTTTTCATAACAACCTTTAAATTATTAAATTATTTTCAAACTCTTAAAATTTTATTTTAAAAATGAAATTATTACCAATGTTTAAATAAAAAACTTCAAAAAATATTCTAACATGTTTTAAATCTAATCTGTTTTTAACGCTCTTTTTATTAATAATTTTTTAATTATTTTATTATTATTTATTATTATTATATTATTATTATTATTATTATTATTATTATTTTAAGTTTATATTATATTATAGCTTCAAAAATATATATATATATATATATATATATATATATATATATATATATATATATATATATATATATATATATATTATATATATAAAATATATATTATATTGACTTATCTTATTAATATAAATTAATAAAATATTAATAATAATATAATATTATTAATTATTATTATATATTATATTATATATTATTATTATTATTATTATATTATATATTATATCATATATATATGAGCTTGTAAGTCGACGTCCGACTCTACAACAGAAAATGCATTTCCATTTTTATTCGTAAAATATATTTAAATCTTGCATCGGATCAAATCCACAAAATTTAATCCAAAAACATTTTCCACAGAAAAATTTCTTTCTGTAATTCTTCAGCTCCTCCGTCAGGAGGCAGACATTACGAGTTGCCTCCCACCAACCCTACACCTAGAAAAGAAAGTTCAATCTCTGACAGTGACTACGATTTTACATACTCTCTGTTTATCAATTCGGATATGACTGGATATTCACAGACACCATTTTCACCCTCATCTCCATCTACGTCAGGTAGGAAAGCCCCATTATTATGATTATTATTATTATTATTATTATTATTATTATTATTATTATTATTATTATTATTATTATTATTCATGAGTGATTTTTCTTAGACTGTCAAGTAGAGCCAATATCTTCTGATTCAGAGAATACACCAGGGGTTTCTGCCCCTTTAACCACAACAGATCTCCTTTGTTGGGCGTGGCAAGTAGCCAATGGGATGGAATATCTAACTAGTAGAAAGGTATGTTTATTATTATGATATGTATTAATAATAATAATAATAATAATAATAATAATAATAATAATAATTAATAATAATAATTATTATATTATTATTATTATTATTATTATATTATTATTTTATATTTATTATTATTATTATTATTATTATTATTATTATTATTATTATTATTATATTTGATAGTTGTAGTAGTAGTCCAAAAAGTTACCAGTTTGACAGATTTTGTAAAAACTGCCAAACTGATTTTCTGTATATATCAGTCGTGTTATGTTAACAGATATACTTTAACTGAAAATCGATTTTTCTTATCAAAAATTTTCATTATATTTTATTAACATCTAATTTTCAGTATTAAAGATTCTATAACGATAGTTACTTGGCACAATTTTTTGACAATAATTTATTGGCCTGAAAGACCTTAATAAAAGTAGACGATAAATAAACCTTAATAAAGTTGCCAGTAGATAAATATATAATTTTTTATCTCCTAAGTTATTGAAGCTGTATACCAAGCAGTCTAGATTAAATTACTTAATTTATTTTTCAGGTTCTTCATGTGATTTAGCAGCCAGGAATCTTTTACTAGCAAGCAATAACGTTGTGAAAATTTGCGATTTCGGCCTTTCAAGAGAAATGTACAAAAACTACTGTATTTAAAGAAAAGTAACGTAAGTTTAGCATAGAACTATTATAGTAAGAAAACGACATAGGTTGCGACCTAAATCTTTTTAAAAATTATAACGTAAAATAAGTTAAATGATTGAATTGAACAGTAGTAATGAAACATCTGAAGAACGATAATTTTTAATAGTAAACCTAACCTAACATAATCTAATAAGATTATAATTCTTATATCAAATTATGAAATTTATTTTCAGGTTACTCAGTATGATATAACATTTTAACGTCACAAATATTAAAAAAGGCAAGGGACTTCAAAAAACCTACCATTCTAGGGAAAACTAAATGCAGTAAAAATTTAGAGATCATAATTTTGAATATTAAACAAAGAAAGTGGATAAAACAGAAGACATTCAGACACATCGAAATTATTCGATTTGTTCAGTCAAAAAATTTTGACTTCTACACTCCCTCTCTCGGGAATATTCTCACTACAGTATTTTTTTCTCTGTAACCTCCCATCGTTTATCCATTATATCTAACATCAGTGGTGTTTTTTAAACTACTCTGACAAATAATCTTTTTCCTCTTTTCCATAAAGACTTTTATTTGTCATTTCATATTCATATTCTGTGCTTATAGTTCCACCATTCGATATTCCTCTTTTTGAAAACTATCCAAAACAGACTCATTTAACCGATGGTTGGAGGGTGTCCTAGCAACTGACTTCTGATTTTACTTTTTTTACATTGACAATTCAAAACAATGGATTTTGATTCATCAGAAAAAGTTTCTTATCTTTCTATCGATAATCTCTCCACTACTAACTCACATTTTTTTCTCGTAATCACATGATTTTCTTTATTAAAAGTATTATATTTGCAATGCACATTCAGAACTTCTTAAAGCCAACCTTAATATCATGTTCTATTTAAAGGTGTCGTTCTTTCTTTCATGAATTATACATCTATATGCTAGAGTTGTATCACTTTTATTGGGATCTGAAAGAGTTGAATCTGGGCAATTATTTTTTCGTCACTCTATCGCTAACTTTCTCTATTCTCTTTTGGCTGCCTTTTTCTTGTATCATCCTCTTTATTCCATAATATTAAAAATTTTGTTCTTAAATCTCTAGCCAAATACCTTTTCCTTTGAAGAAAAGCTCAACCAACTCGTCTTTCATCATAATCTCATTCTATCATTCTCTAACTCCAGACTTACCACAACATTCGCTTTCGTAAACTTTACTGTTAAAGTCTAGAACACTTTATTTCTATCATTTTAT
>SEYY01025011.1:0-10000 GCA_009176605.1 Armadillidium nasatum
CTATTGTTCCAATATTCACAGGTCAAAAATTCTAGAACCTTCTTATAAGTAAGAAAATCCAAGAATGCCGGAGTATGCTAATTTTTTTCTATTTATACTCCGACAGACGACCGAAAGGTAATTTTATTTCTTAAATAAAAAAAACAAGAAGGTCTTTTAACAGTGAAAGTGTGTTTTCTACTAATTTTTAATTTAATCAAATAACCACAAGCAGCGATGTAAAGGCTTCAATTACCCATAAAATAATAGTTTTCTTTGATTTATTCCCGTTCTCTAAAACATTCCTAAATCACCTTTCTTAATCAAGGTATTTTTACTATAAATTACTCTAAAATTGATGCTAAATATCACCAGACTAACAGCAAAAATAAGTTTGTAAATTTTAAAAATAATAAATAGTTACATATATTTAATAAAATTAAAAAATGTATTTTTGTTTGTTTTAAAATACTTCTCTTTGTTGAATGTAAAGCTTCTAATTTATTTAAAAGCTTAGTCGTAAAGATATTACAAACACAACAATTCTCGGCCATGTTGCAAACCAAGTTTGGCCAACTTTAAGAAGTAAATCAAAAAATATAATTTCCTTTCTATGACCAATTTTTCCATTAGTCATGTGAAGAAATATAAACAAATTTTACTTTGTATACTTGTATACAACTACAATCAATTCAACAGCAATACATTCATATTTTGCTTCGTTGAAAAATTTTTAAGATAACCAACTTGGAATGTTTGGCAATTCTGTTCACCTGTCTCACATTCCAAGAGTTCCGGACTCCACTAATCGCTAGATAAATAATTCAATACATTTAAAGTTTAGAATTATTACTTTTAATTTTTAAAGTAATATATTATTAGTTTGTTATTTATATTTAATAACTTTTGATAGAAAAATGAAAGATAATGGATTTCTTTATCAAAAAATATAAAGATTTTTAATAAAAGGAAATTGACAACTCGAAAGTCCCGTTATAAGAGTCTGTTGAAGAACGTACATTTGACTCACATAAAATACGCACATGTGTAAGTGTTTACATGCGCGTATAATTTTAAAAGCAATATACGGTATTTCAAACCATATTGAAATATCAAGTTCTATCTTCATTTTTATCCTTGGTAGTAAATTTGAATAAGATTTGCTACAGAGGGGCTATTTTTGGAAGCCGCCCCCCGTGGCTTCTCCGAGGCTACCGAAGTTGACGCCATTTTTGATTTTATTTTAATTATTTTTAAGATGTGTTAGAAATATTTTATGTATGTAAAGGAGAGCCACTCCGTGTATATATATATATATATATATATATATATATATATATATATATATATATATATATATATATATATATATATAATATATATATATATATATATATATATATATATATATATATATATATATATATATATATATATATATATATATATATATATATATATATATATATATATATATATATATATATATATATATATATATATATATATATATATATATATATATATATATATATATATATATATATATATATATATATATATATATATATATATATATATATATATATATATATATATATATATATATATATATATATATATATATATATATATATATATATATATATATATATATATATATATATATATATATATATATATATATATATATATATATATATATATATATATATATATATATATATATATATATATATATATATATATATATATATATATATATATATATATATATATATATATATATATATATATATATATATATATATATATATATATATATATATATATATATATATATATATATATATATATATATATATATATATATATATATATATATATATATATATATATATATATATATATATATATATATATATATATATATATCACATATTAGTAATGAATTCTGAATCTAACACTTGGACAGAGAAAGGATAAGAATGGGAGGAAAAAAGAATTAAATAAACTCTCCTTAATATGGTGGAAGGAAGGAACTATGAAGGTGCATAACAGCATCTATTTTTTAAGAAGCTTGTTTAGAAAGAAATAAAGATAATGTGACCCTTACAATAAAAAGTCACAAGAAAAAGAAGCATTAAGAATATAAAGAGCTGATCGAAGAGCTCTATACATCTTGCTTGATCCTTCACACAGAAATAGCAATCATTTATGTGAAATTCAAAGTAATATCATTGCTGTAAGTCTATTTATTAGAGCAGTATTGCAAAGGTGCCTCGAACTATGAGTGTATTTTCATTGAAAAATTGAAGAGATTATATTGGAAACAGAGATAAAAATAAAGTGACCGGAGACATCCAAAGGTGGAAATGAATGATTGAACAGAAGAAAATGAAGGATTAGCAATTTAGAAATGTTCCATAAAGTTGAGATCATCTCCAAGAAGCTCAGAAATTCGATTTTGAGCTTCCTTTTCTTCTCAAGTGCCCTTTTTATAGATAAACAAATGGCGTGTCCTAAAGCTGCAATTTGGAATACGTAGAGTGCAAGTAGTGGTGGTGAGCATAAAAATCAACTGAACTTTTAACATTTTGGGATTCTTCAATAACCTACAATTTTTATTTTAGTAAAAAGAGGTGGAAGAAATTGTTTGAATTTTTAAGTATAGATAGTCAAATAATATAGAATAATCAGTAGAATTACGTATTTAATTAAAGATTGGATGAATTTAGATGTAGATTAGAAAGAGCGTTTAGGCTTAAGTAGTTAATTTAGAAGGCTCTTTACCAGAAACGAGTAGAATTGAAAATATCAATGTGTACATTACTATAAATCCAAATTTGGCAAAAAATTGATGATAGGAAAAATAATGCAGATCATATAATAAAGATTGGTGATTTTAATAAAGCACCTGATTTTCGATGCAGACAAGAAATAGGGGTTTAAGGAAGAATAGGTGAATTTCAACATAGTAAAATTTAAATAAAATGATGAATAAATACCGTACACTTTGAGCTTGTCAGAACAATTTCCCAACTGAAGGAAGTTAATTTCCAATGGATGACAGGAAGAAGGTTGAAGGTTGCGATAATAACTAAATTTATTAAGAGATAAAAAGATTTTAGAAATAGGGCTGCTTCATTAATTATCAAAAACCTTCAAACTTTTACCTAAAAGAGTAACGATTTCTTTCTATCTTTCACTTATTTCCTTAGAATCAATATTATTAATAAAAATGTATTCAAAAAATCATTAGCTAATTTTTATATAAATCTCACTACAATTAAGAAAAGCTGTCACTAAATAAAAGTTGGAAACTTTCAATAAGCAAAAACATTCTTTTAAAATTATTTAAAAGAATATGTTAGACATAAATGCGGGAGCAAAGCAAAGAAAAAGAAAAGAAATTTTGTTTACAAATTTCTTCAACAAAATTAAAATAATTTTTTTTTCATTACAAAAATGTTTTGAATACTTTATGAAATTCTGTTTATAATGTAAAGAGATTTTTATTTTTATCTCATTGAGAGCGAATGTATATATTATATATATATATATATATATATATATATATATATATATATATATATATATATATATATATATATATATATATATATATATATATATATATATATATATATATATATATATATATATATATATATATATATATATATATATATATATATATATATATATATATATATATATATATATATATATATATATATATATATATATATATATATATATATATATATATATATATATATATATATATATATATATATATATATATATATATATATATATATATATATATATATATATATATATATATATATATATATATATATATATATATATATATATATATATATATATATTATTATATAATTCTAGTGTTAAAAGGATAGAGACATATCAATTTTTACAAGAGTTGGGAAAAACCAGGAAAATTTGTAATGTTAAAAGCAGACATATCCAGAAACATGGCATTTGAAAGTGTTAGTAAGTCTTTCAAAATAATATCGCGAAAAAAAAGAAACACCGAGAATATTAAGGACAAACGAATTTTTGATTTGTATGCTTTCTAATATGTTCTGAGTTCATGAGGCATTGAAAACGACCATGTTTACTCTGACGCAATTTGAAATGTGAGAACAATCAGAGGTTATTTGTTCCAAGGCCACCACTCTTGCGTAAATTAACAGCTGCTAGGAGGGGCAAATCTCAAATTAAAAAGAGTAAAGGGTGGAGTCATAGACATAGTGGTGGTTAGGTGATGTAGGATAGACAGAAAGTCATTAATAAAAATTAGAAAAAGTGTTAGGAATAGGACAGGTCTTGAGGAGCAACACTATTAATAGATTTGAAGGATGAACCGTGACCGTCTACGACAGCTGTTATAGAAATGCCGAAAAGGAAATCAAATAGAAGAATACATAGATATCGATAGATTTTGAAAGAGTCAAGTTTTACCTTCAAATTTTTGTGTAAGATTTTATCGAAAGCTTTTGCCATGCCCAGTACGACATCAAAAGATTCAAGGAAACATCGAAGAGAAGAGAACCAAAAATCTGAGAAAAGAGAAAGTAGATCACCAATAGAACGGTCTTAGCGAAAGCTTTGCTGGTGATCAGAGATATGTTTAGAAGAATTGAAATATATACAAATCTTTCTGTTAAGGATTGATTCGAAAACTTTAGAAAGAAATTTCGTTAAAGATATTGGACTGTAGTGGTATGGTTGAGATGGGTCGCCCTTCTTCAACACAGGGTGAAAGAGAGTGCATTTTCAGGAAAAGGAATAATGGAAAGTTGGAGTAGAAACACAAAGACGAAATATTTTACAAGGCAAGGTGCAAGTTCAGAAACACAAGTTTTGAGAACCATAGTAGTGATACCGTCAGAACTATGGACATTCTTAGTGTTAAGTTCAGAGAGAGAAGAAATTGTGTCTTTAGAAGAAATTATAATATTAGATAAAAATAAACTGGACGTGATTAAAGGAGTAGGAATTGCTTCGAAATTGTCTAAGGTTGAATTATGCAACCAAAAGTTTGAACGAAACCTTTCGTAGAATTCAAAACGACCGATATGACGTTATAAGATTGAATTGACATTTTTTTTTTTGCAAAATGATAAAAAGGGCATGATAAAGAGGAACCAGAAAGAGTTTTGTATTTGCAACGAAGAAATGAGTATTGGGCTCTACGGGGAACATAAATGACAGGATTCCGTGGTGAAATATATGTTGCTCTTGTTTCTAGAGCTTGAAGACGACGGTAATCTCTGAAGACGAATAGAACTAGAAAAAAAACAGATTTAAAGACGTGTGGTCATTACTTTGTTAATCATTTCTTTTTGATTACAAATAAAAAATGAAGTCGCTCTATTATTGAGCGAGATACGAATTTTCAAATTGTTATTCAATTTCTGCAAGTTTTATAGACTGGGGATACATACCAGTCACTTCTTCCGGTATAAGTTGTTTTTCTTTACCGAACTTGTCGAAATTTTTAGAACTTTAGAAGAAGGATACAGCTAAAGTTCTATCATAAAGCATTTTAGATACAGTATCTATCTCTAAAAACGCGTTGTGAGGTAAAATGTAATAAAAAGTTGATTTTTTTTCAAATTTCAAAACAACTTTTTTTTCACGGGTAGATATCGGAAACGTTTTCAATCGAACTTTTGATATACCTCTCCTCTACAAAAGTCCCGAAAACTTCATCAACATTGGTCAAGAAGCTAAAAAGCTATAAGAAAAATAGTGAAGGTGAAAAATTGAACTAAAACGTATACCTCAATCTTTCAGGAATATCATTTTTTTGTTTCTTGATCTAAATAGTTCACATTTTTAGGAATAGTAGAGGAATAGTGTATCTAAAGTTCGATAGTGATCCAATTTGGATATATTTTCATTAAAAAAAGTTACGACGTTTTGAAACTTGACACAAAAATTTTTTTAAATTAGGAAACTTTTTTTTTGGCCTTTTACCTCACAACGTGCTTTTAGCTTTTAGGGATAGATATCCAAAATATTTTACGATAGAACTTTAGCTATGCTATTCTTCTAGAGTTCCTGAAAATTTGAAGAAGTTCGATCATGAAAAAAAATGTTATACTGAAAAAGTGAAGGGGTATGTATCTCCAAATCTATAAAAGTTGTTGAATTGGACAAGAATTCAGAAATACGTTTCTCACACAATAATGGAGCTGTTTCATTTTTTTTTGTATTTTATAAAGTAAATTTTTTATTCCATAATATAATAATCGACAAAAAAATGTCTGAATGTCTTTAAATACAGGAATTCAGCATTTAGTTAAATGAGAAGATGTAAAAGTCTTGTAAGAAATAGTGAGATATTAAAAAAAGACGGAAAATATGTTCCATTATGGGAACAATAGGAGAAACTCAACACAATGGTAGTAGAAAGATATTTTAACCCATAAAACATTGAAATTAACGGAATGAAGATTTATGATACGTTTTACAGGATTGTTAATGTTTATATAGGCACAGACTACACCATTTAGTTGGAAAGTGTGAAATACCTTGTAATTTGAAATATTAAGATTATATGAGAAATAATACCTGTCCAACCGAGTCTCAGATAGAAGCAAAAGGTTAGGACGAGAGTTAGAGATGTAATAATATACTGATTCGCGATTTTAACTGAGAAAAACTTTTGTCTGCAGTCTCTATTCACTTGGACAAAACGGAAACACACTCACGCACACGCTCATGCTCACGCTCACGGACATGCACACGCACACGCACTGAACAAAGAAGAGTAAAAGAAAACTTTACAACACCTACCATTCAAAACTGAAAGTTTAAATGAAACCCTATGTTTAAAATTTTAAAAAGTTAATGTTTTTAAATCGTATTTCAAGAGTTTTCTCCTTGCTCATTGATGAATTCATTTTACAACCACTTTTCTACCAGATTGGTACAATTCTGAGCTTTTAAGTGTCTTATTTAAAAGGACTGTTCTGCACAATACTCTATCTTTCCGTTGTGAAAAGTTCCTACGTCGTCTAGAACTTACATCAAGATATGCTTTTCAAGTTGCTTTCCGTCTTATTATCCGAGTAGTTGTGGATAAGCAAAATGACAAATTTTTGGATACTTAACATGCGTTAAAGCCTTCTTCTGAAAGCCTTATAACAGCAAGGTGCATTCTTTTTTCAACAGCCATATCTTCCTTTGATTAGAGTGCATGTAATATAAAAGAAGTCTGTAACTTATTTATTTATAATATGCAGTAAAGCTCCTCCAATAAACCATGTTTGTACTACATATAGTAAGTTTCTGATTGGATAATATTTGTTTATAGAAACAACCCTTTTCAAGATCTGAAATATGTGTTTTCTTTTGAGAGAGTTTTATTTTTTTTCAGTGAAATTATTATTCATTTAAATAATTTTAATACAATTCGAAAGTTTATAAAAAGTTTTTTAAAATGGTAAGTAAAACAGTAATATGGCTTCGTAAATAAATAATAAAAACTATTCTGAAGCTTAAAATTACTATGTATCTACGGGTGTACTATTCTTTTTTCACATCAGTGTACCATTAAAAAAATGTCGAACTACAAACAATTCTGATAACAAGAACAAAACACAATTACTATATGTAGCAAGATTGGCAGCGTAAGTGATCTCAGTTGGCTAAGGAAGTAGTTCAAAGTATTGAAAAATTTACTGGGAAATTAGTTAATAGATATATCTTTTGAAACGATATCTTCGAGCACAGATAAACACATGGGAGTCTGAAAATTGGTTGGAAAAAAATCAAGAAGGATTTGCTACACCTTTCATGCTGACAGCACATTACTTTGATAATTCGTAAAAAGAACTTCTCTAAAAAGCTACCATTGGCACTCCTTATTCTCCTGAATTTCATTAATTAAACTATTTCAGGCTTATTGGGAAAATGATGGATGAATCACATAACTTCACGATATTATTTCAGTGTTCAAGTAGGTTTCTTAAGTGTTAGGATTTTGGAGTTGATTACCATGAAAAACCACGCAAACATATTTATTCTTGATATTTTTTGTATTACAAAACGCATTTAAAATGAAGAAAATCTTGTCGTTTCATGCAAATTTTGCATGGAAAATTAAAATTTTCATAAAATTATTCTGGAGAAAAGTTTGATTCAATAAAAAAGAATTAGTCAAAATTATTGTTAATTTTCAATGGATATTTAAAATATTTATAGAATTCTAAAATGGAGAATTTTCTTTCAAAAAAAAAATCAATAAACAGTTACAATGCATTTGAAAGGAAATTGAAATAACTAAAAATTTACTAAATTTCTGTCATTAATTTAAAGGTAAATATATTTTCAACAAATATAATTATTTAAAGATACAGTAAAAGAAATGAAATTAAACTGTTCAAAGCTCCAGAATTTAATTAGAATCTACGATCAATACGATATATACGATATATCGAGATTTGTTTTCATGAAGAGTATGAGAACTCTTAAGCTATAAGAACTCTGGAGAATTTTGTATTTGTATTATAAGTAGAGTAAAATGTTGAATTTTTGGCCCTTTATATCTTTTTTTAATTTGTTCCAGGTTCTTTAATAAAGAATATATTTTTTAAATATATATTCTCTCAAGTTCTTTCAAGGTTTGAATAAGATAAGGAGTTTTAGTTATATATTGGCAACTATAAGTTTATTTCCAACTTTAGGAAAAGTATGTTTAGATTTCTTTCCTAATTTTTCATTTTTCCTGATGTTTACTGTGAAGTGAATTTAAATATTGCTTAATTAAGGGTTTATAATTCAAAGCGAAAGTACATGAACTTTCCAAACATATCTCTTTGAATGCATGGAAAAGTTGGAAGCTAAACTCAAAATAATTTTTTTCTGTGGGCACACATATTTTAAAGTAATTCAGCCCATTTATTAGTAGATCAAAGTTGAAATATTACGATTTGCGTTGCTTAACTCGTTACAGATAAATCATGAATACTTTTAATAAAGCGAAGGATTCGATGCTGAAAAAAATGTTAATTTTCATCCGATTTTCTTGAAAAATTCAATATAGCTAACTTTTTTCTCTTTTTTCCCTACGGAAAACTCCATTCCTAACGTTTTTACGAAGGATAAACCGCTTAAAACTTTTTTTGGGAGATTTAATTTATGCTCAAATCTACGGTGAGGCTGCCTAATAAATTTTTTGGTCTGAAATTTGGTGTGTGGATTCCTAAATCTATTGCTACAAAAGTTTCTAACAGAGTTTTGTTCTTAGCGTTTTATAAAAAAATTATATGACCTTACTTGATCAGGTGTCGAATTTTTTTCCAATTTGGAAAAACTCATACCTTCGGACAAAAAATTTATTTTTTTAAAAAATAAAAAATAAAACTAAGTAGAAAGTTTAATATTTTTGGAGGATGATTAAGTGTACCCTCCAACCAGTAAATAAAACATTTTTTTCTGGAAATGAGAGAAATTTTAGTAAATCTTAATTTACTGTATGGGACAATTCTCATTAGAATGAGCGTTCAAACCCCTGCCCATGGTTCAATTTTTGCTTTTTTCACTAAATCCTTCATAAAATCTATAATAATTTATATATTTTTAAATAAATTTTAAAAATTTTTTGTTAACATATGCAGAAATAATAGGCGGTGGTTTAGATTTCCCAAAGTCATTAAAAATTTAAAATTTTCATATTTTTGAAAATTTTCTACTTCATGGGAATGTTTTAGTGTGAATCGCATATATTTTGGGGATCACACTGAGTAAATATCTTACACTAACTACTTATAATTCACATTCAATGTTTGAAATAGATCTCTGATTCCGTTTACTTATTTTTTTTTTTTTTTTTTTTGGGGGGGGGTGCAAATTTTTTCTACAAAAAGTGTTATTTCAAGAAAATCACTGAAAACCAAATCTTTTATTGTTGTCAATGAACAACAGTCCATGTTTGAGAGGTCATATCTCAGTAAGTAAAATAACTACAACAAACACTAAC
>SEYY01025011.1:20000-24583 GCA_009176605.1 Armadillidium nasatum
TCTCTCTCTCTCTCTCTCTCTCTCTCCTCTCTCTCTCTCTCCTCTCTCTCTTCTCTCTCTCTCTCTCTCTCTCTCTCTCTCTCTCTCTCTCTCTCTCTCTCTCTCTCTGAGCTCAACACTAAGAAGACGTACGATCCTGCTGCTATCCCTAATGTGGTTCTCAAAACTTGTGCTTCCCAGCTTGCACCCTGCCTTGGTAAACTTTTTCGTCTATGTCAATCTACTTCAACCTTTCCTTCTTGCTCGAAACTTGCCCTCATTCATTTTGAACAGAAGAAGGGGTACCAATCTCAACCCTCTATCGTTCAATTTCTTTCACCTCCGTTCTCTCTAAAGTTTTCGAATATATCCAACAGGAAGATTTGAAAACATCTCATTTCTTTTAATCTTATCTCTGATCACCAGTATGGCTTTCATAAGAAACGCTCTACTGGTGATCTTCTTTTCCTTCTTTCTGACTCTTGGTAATCCGGGCTTCGGCATTTTGATGAATCTTTTGTTTTCGAGCTGGACATATCGAAAGTTTTCGATAGAGTCTGGCACAAAGCTTTGATTTTCAAACTTCTCACTTTCGAAAAATCCTTATCTCTGTGACCTTCTCTCTAATTTCCATTCTGATCGTCCTATAGCAGCTGTTGAAGACTGCCATCGTTCATCCTATAAATATTGTAATAGCGGTGGTCTTTAAGGATATGTTCTGTCCCCAACGCTTTTTCTGCTTTTCATTAATGACCTTTTCTTTATTACTTCACCTCCTATCCACTCCTATGCTGATGACTCTACCCTTCATTACTCTTTTCATTTTGAAAAGAACCCCTCCTAACAACAGTTAATAGAACCAAGGAAGGTGGCCTTTGAGCAATTAACCTCTGATCTATCTCGCATTTCAAATTGGGACAAAGAAAACATGGTCGTTTTCAATGCCTCAAGAACTCAATTCCTCAATCTCTCTACTCGACACAATCTTCCACACAACTATGATATCTTCTTCGAAAACAAATAAGTCAAACCTTAATCTCTCCTTAATATTCTTGGTGTTTCTTTTTCTCGTGAGCTTTCTCTGAAAGATCATATTATTTCTCTATTTTATGTTCTGAGGAGGTGCCTATAGGATTCCTTCACTCCACTTGTTAACCCCTGTATGAAGTACGCCTCACACATCTGGTGTAGTTCCACTTATAAAGTTTTCCAAGAAAAGGTGAAGTCTGGGGCTTTTCGTCTTATCAGCTCTCCTGCTCTCACTAATTCTCTCCAGTCTCTTTATGTCCGTCGAATTGTTACGTCACTCTCTCTATACTATCACTATTACAACAGACACTACTCTTCTGAACTCTCTTGTCACACACCTCCTGCCCTGAAAATGGTTCTTGCGAATCGTCTTTCTACACAGTCTCATCCTTTCTCTATCCAACTCTCAGACCCCATACTTAACCGCTCTGCTCATTCTTACATGTACTCTACTGGTAAGGTTTGAAACACACTTCCTTCATGTATTTTCCCAACTTCCTATGACTTATACACCTTTAAACGCAGTGTATCAGGTCATGTCGGATTTTAATTTGCCCAGGTTTCCGAGTTCCCCCCTACCTCTGGTTGAATTTTAGTAGGCCTCTGGCATTTACCCACGAAAGGCGAAAAATATATATATTATATATATATATATATATATATATATATATATATATATATATATATATATATATATATATATATATATATATATATATATATATATATATATATATATATATATATATATATATATATATATATATATATATATATATAGTATATATATATATATATATATAATATATATATATAGAAAATAGTGTTGGGGATAGGACATATCCTTGAGAAACACCACTATTAAGATTTAAAAGTTATAACCCGGAAAAAATAATATATATATATATATATATATATATATATATATATATATATATATATATATATATATATATATATATATATATATATATATATATATATATATATATATATATATATATATATATATATATATATATATATATATATATATATATATATATATATATATATATATATATATATATATATATATATATATATATATATATATATATATATATATATATATATATATATATATATATATATATATATATATATATATTATACTGACACAGGTAGGAAGGTGGCCAAATCATTCAGCATTCTTAACGATCTAGAGCAGTTGATTTGGGAACCCACACACGTTCCAGTTCGTCCTAACCAATTCTTGAACACTGATTTATGCTTCACCACTACTCCTTCTAGATATAAATACACCATTTTCCTTCTGTTGGTAACTTTGACCATAATCTTACATCTCTTAGTTATAATACTTTCTCTCCTACAGCTCAACCATACCATAAGCGTACTTTCTGGAACTTTAATCGTGCTAGTTGGGTAGCAATGAGTCGTTTTTTTGCTAACCACTATTTTAGGGAATCTTGCTTTGTCTTAACTACATTCTTCTGTCTCTGCTGAAAAGGTAGGGGCTGTGATCCTTGGTGAGATGGGCAGATTCATTCCATTTTCAATTAAATATTTCTTTCTCCTTCAGGTGAGTGACAATGCTTATCGTGAATGGAAAACTCTCCTTTTAATATCACTCTTGCTAATTTCCATTCAGCTCGGAATCGTTGCAGGGATATTCTTCTACTGACTAAGCGTAATTTTATAAAAAGGAAGTGAGATGACCTGCATGTCTCACCTACTGGAAAAAATTTCTGACCTCTTGTCAAAAATATCTCTAATAACTTCTATTAATATGCCTTTCATCCTCTTATTTGCTCTGATGGCTTTGTAGCTAATTATCCTTTTCTCATCTAATTTCAACCTGCTCGATTCTGACATCCCTATCCCTACTCCTCTTCTCAAGTGTCTCATGTCTCTACCTGTAATTGCTTATGATCGGGTGCTTGGGATCCTGAAATCTATGAACGTCAGAAAGGTCAGTGGCGCTTATAGCATTCTCCCTCGTGTTCTGGGGTAGTGTGCTTCCGTGTTGACCCCTGTCCTCGTTCAGCTCTACTCTTTATGCCTTAAAATTAATACTTTCCCTCAATGCTGGAAGCGTACATTTGTTCAGCCGATCCCGAAAAAAAGGTAGTAGCTCTGACCCTTCTAACTATGGACCTATAGCTCTCACTTGTGTTCTGTCTAAAAATTTGAAATTCTCCTCAACTCTCATTTCCTTTATCATTTAGAGTCTCATTCTCTTCCCTCAGATCAACAGTATGGTTTTCGGCGCTCGAGGTCAACTGGTGACATACTTTCTTATCGTACTGATCTATGTTCTTCTGCCCTTAAAGACTTCGGAGAGTCTTGTGCGGTAGCGCATGACATATTCAAGGCTTTTAACTGGGTATAGCATTCATTACTACTCCCCAAGCTCTCTCCTTTGTGCTTCCTCCTTCTCTTTGCTTTCTCTTGTCTAGTTTTCTCTAAAATCGTTCCATTTCGGCACTTGTAGATGGAGCGACATCTTGCTCTTTTTCTTTTGTAGATGAAGCTACCTCTTCCTACTTTTCAGGGTTTTGTTTTATCTCCAACTTTATTCTTACTTTTCATTACCGATATCCTAAACTGCATTTCTAATTCTGTTCACTCTTATGCTTATAACTTAACTCTACATTCTTTTACTCATTTCAAATCTGCTCCCTCTTTCGCTTCTATAGTTGCTTCCCGTCTTCAACTTTTTGGTTCTATTATTGCTTATCTGATAGGATTTCCCGGTGGGGTTATAACGATCTTGTGAAATTCAACTCTTTAAAACTCAACTTCTTCACATCTCCCTCTCAAAAACACCCACCAACTTTCTTTTCCTCTTTAATGGCTCTCCTGTCTCACCTTTAAATAACAATAACAACCTTCGTCTAGATATAAACAATAAACTGTCTTGTAAACCACATATCGCAACGGTTGCTAAAACGGCCTATAAGAAGCTGGAAGTTCTGTTCAGGTTGCGAGAATTTTTTTCTTCTGAACAGTTACTCCAAATATATAAGGGTCTTATTCGCCCTGTATGTAGTACTGTTTTCAGATTTTGGGGGTCTTCGGCTCCTCCTCTCTTCTGGAAAGGTTTGAGTCTAAAGCTAAAAGATTAATAAACTGTCCCCTACTTTCAGACTCTCATGACCCCATGGCGTCTCGCATTCCTCCACCGTTGCCTCATCATCGCTGCACAAAGGGTGTCCTGTTTTCGAACGAATTTCGTGTGGACGTAGGAAAACCCAAGGCTAGCCCTTTGTGGTGCCTCCCTCTTTCCACCCGCCTCTATTCTGTGGAACTCTCTACTCTCTTTTTTTTTTTTTAATTTCTAATCTGTGTGTTCGTGGGGCTGGGCGTAGGCGGAGGCTTTCTATTACCTCTGCTAATGTCCGTGGCCTTCGATCTAATTTAGCGTCTGTTGAACGCCACCTCTCTTCCTCTCGTCCTAACCTATTGCTTCTGTCTGAGACCCAGCTGGACAGGGATTCCTTCTCTAGTAATCTTAATGTCTCTGACTACAGCTTTTTCACAATTTCCGTCTAAAATGTGGAGTCTGTGCCTAT
>SEYY01025012.1:12500-27500 GCA_009176605.1 Armadillidium nasatum
CGCAACAGTTGTTGTGCCCGTGTTGTCGCTGCTTGACTTTGGTTGTTTGCTCCTGTAACCAAGGAGCACCCTAGCAGATTGCCATGTAGCGCAAGTAGGGGTTCCAAGCACCCTCCTATGGATATATATATATATATATATATATATATATATATATATATATATATATATATATATATATATATATATATATATATATATATATATATATATATATATATATAAATGAACCATAATTCTAGCAATGTTTATAAAGACATTACCATAATAATACTTTATTAATTTACATAAACGTTTCGAGTCTGTCATGTCTCATTATCAATATATAATTTGGAAAAAGAGAATGAGAAAGCAAAGTAAGTGATAAATTAAATGTACGTTAGTTAAGTTATAACAAAAAATTAGGATTAAAAGAAAAATTAAAGCAAACAGCAAAAACGCAAAGAATATCACTAAGATTACAAATGAACTATATATAAGGAGGAGTTATTATGTTATGTTTTTGAGGCATAGATGTAATTTAGGTGGTTATTTACAGGGTATTATTATTGATATATTTTCTTTATGTTATAAGAAGAGCGGTCGAGGAGAGGGTTGTGTTTAGTTGGGGTTGTAGTTGTTTAATGTACAGAGATTAAAGAATTTTGAGATCAGAGTTTATTAGAGATGATGTTAAGATGCTGAAGTCTGAGAATTTGAATGGGTGGTCATGAGAATGTGAATGGAGTCTGATGTCGGAGTGTTCTGGAGATGAAGAAGGCAGGTTTGTCCGAAAGGAGGTTCCTATATGCTTATATACTCGGAGTCTAAGTTGTAAGCGAATTTGGCCTACATAGCGGGAATTACAATCCTTACACGTAAATAGTTAGATAGCCGATGACCTAAGCAAAGTTGGGAGAGTGGTTTTATATGCGAAAAATGAGCCGATAGAGAATTAATTATTGCCGATGAAATGTGAGAGAATTTGAGGAAAGAAACTATGGATAAGAAGATGTAAGTTTTTATTCATTTAACTAACGTACATTTAATTTATTGATTCACTTACTTTGTTTCTCTTTCTCTTTTTCGAGATTTAATATTGATAATTATTCATGACAGACTCGAAACGTTTATATAAATTAATAACATATTGTTACGGGGATGTCTTAATCAACATTGCTAGCTAGCATTATGGTTCACTATACGTATAATGTTCACTAAGAACAAACCAATTTCAACTATATATATATATATATATATATATATATATATATATATATATATATATATATATATATGTGTGTGTGTGTGTGTGTGTGTGTTTTGTGTGTTTGTGTGTGTATGTGTTTGCGCGTGTAGTAGGAACACTTGTAATGACGTTAAGTAAATATATTTGTATAATGTTATACTTTCTTACAGATATTACAGCAATATATATATATATATATATATATATATATATATATATATATATATATATATATATATATATATATATATATATATATATATATATATATATATATATATATATATATATATATATAATACCGGGAAAAAAAAGAAAGAAAAAAAAACTACTTTACAAATAGAACTTCTTTAAAATAAACTCATTCAAATAGGAAGATTCCGCTAGACAATTCAAGTCTTCATTATTATAATAATAATAAAAAAAGAAAAAAAGAAAAAAAGAAATACGCCGAAAATTTTTAATACTCCTGTTATGCATGAGTAAGGAATTTTTCGCTTCAGCGAATTTTGATTTTGGAAATAAGCTTTTTATTTTTTTATTTTTTATTTTTTTTACTTATTTATTTTTTTTTTATGAGTTTGAAAGTTCGTCAAAAGAGTTATGCATAGTCTTCAATCTAATATATTTTATTTTGTAATGACATAACAAAAAATATAATATTATATATATATATATATATATATATATATATATATATATATATATATATATATATATATATATATATATATATATATATATATATATATATATATATATATATATATATATAGAGAGATGGAAGTGTAGCTCCCAAGGCGAGGAGAGTACCCTCTATTAAGTATATGAGATGTTAAATGTACTTTCCATTTCATTCTAGTGCCCAATGTTACGCGTTCTTTCGCAATCATCTCCGCCTTCTTCTACACGGAGTAGGCTTTACTTTCAAGCACAATAAACATTATTACAGAAAACAAGCTCTTAATAAATATATAATATATAAAAAAATTATATTTATGGCATCTTCAACTGTAGCCTCAGGAAACCCAGAGGGGCGGTTTTCAAAAATAGTTCCTCGTCCACCACTTCCCCCATTACTACTTGAAAGTTGGTGGCCTCCATAACAAAAAAAACTCATTTCTCTGTAGAAAATGTAATAGTCTTTCATCTTCCTCTTCCTCACATCCTTTCTGGAATTTTGTAAAAAATGTCAGTTCTAACATTACTTCGTTCTCATTCCCTCCACTGGTATCTTGCGACTTCGGTACAATTCCTTCTTCAACCCCCTCCAAATCATTTATGCCTAATATTGTAATCTCTTCTAAAGACGTCATTTCTTCTAGCTCTGAGATTAATACTAAGAAGGTGTACGGTCCTGATGGAATCCCTTCTGTGGTTCTCAAAACTTGTGGTTCCGTGTTTGCACTCTGCCTTGGTAAACTATTTCGTCTTTATCTTTCCACTAAAGTCTTCCCATCTTGCTGGAAATGTGAGCTAATTCAGCCTGTGCCGAAGAAGGAGGACCCCTCTCAACCCTCCAAATACCATCCTATTTCTTTAACCTCCGTTCTTTCGAAGATTTTTAAATCTATTAATTAACAAAAAGATTTGAAAACATTTCAATTCCTCTATTCTTATTATTGATCACCAGTATGACTTTCGTAAGAAAGGCTTTTCTGGTCATCTGTACTCTTCCTTCCAATTTCCTCTCCGGATGTTCTATAGCAGCTGTTGTACACGGCCACCGTTCATCCTTTAAATCTCTTAATGGTGTTCCTCAGGGTTCTGCCCTATCCCCAACACTTCTCTCTATTACTTCATCACCTATCCACTCCTATGCTGATGACTCCACCCTTCATTACTCCTTTCACTTTGGAAGCAGCAGTTAATTGAAGCTAGAATGGTGGCCTTGGAGCAACTAACCTCAGGTTTTCTCGTATTTCGATTTGGAGAAGAGTAAACATGGTCTTATTTAACTTGCACACTTTCAAACTCAGTGTATTTGGACATGTTAGCCTTTGACGAACAGGATTTGATATTTTCCCAACTCCAGAGGATATTGATAGTCATCCGGCTTTTGCCCATCTTAGGATATATATATATATATATATATATATATATATATATATATATATATATATATATATATATATATATATATATATATATATATATATATATATATATATATATATATATATATATATATATATATATATATATATATATATATATATATATATATATATATATATATATATATATATATATATATATATATATATATATATATATATATATATATATATATATATATATATATATATATATATATATATATATATATATATATATATATATATATATATATATATATATATATATATATATATATATATATATATATATATATATATATATATATATATATATATATATATATATATATATATATATATATATATATATATATATATATATATATATATATATATATATATATATATATATATATATATATATATAGTATGTATAATAATAATAATTCCTTAAGAATAAAAACGTGTTGCTTTCCAACCAAATCCATTTATCACCTTCTATGATTGTTTGTCATACGTTAAGCATTCCAAAAGACCAGCAATAAAAAGAGAAAACTAAAACGCTCTTGCATTGTATCACACCATTTAAATATCTACAGAGCCTTTACCACCCACCATCACCAAGTACTACCCAGTTTCTTTTTGTATATAGTTTTCATTTCCATATTCATAAAATAATCAATTCATAGGGAAATAACCCCGTGCTCCAAAGCACGTTAAGCAGAAATTTCACCAACGGAACAAAACTGGAAGAGAATCATAACTTCGCTCTGTAATTACTTCACTTTTGTATTAAACATGCTCTGAATACAGGGAGCACCTTTTCATTCAATCCTGCTAATGACATTTCCTTGCAGGTTCAGGACACACACACACTATATATATATATATATATATATATATATATATATATATATATATATATATATATATATATATATATATATATATATATATATATATATATATATATATATATATATATATATATATATATATATATATATATATATATATATATATATATATATATATATATATATATATATATATATATATATATATATATATATATATATATATATATATATATATATATATATATATATATATATATATATATATATATATATATATATATATATATATATATATATATATATATATATATATATATATATATATATATATATATATATATATATATATATATATATATATATATATATATATATATATATATATATATATATATATATATATATATATATATATACATATATGAAAATTTTTAAAAATATTGAAAAACTCATTCAAATAAAACAAATAAGGAAAATACATTTTTTTATTTATTTATTTATTTATTTTTAATAAAATTTTAATTAATAAAATTTGAAAAAATTTGTTTGAATTCAATTTTTCAATTTAATATTTTTCCCCAATTAAAAAAAAAAAATTTCATACCATAAACTCAATATTAATTCAAATAATTTAATTTAATTATATAAAATAGATAAATACCAATGAAATAATTTAATAAATAGAATAAAATCTAAAAATTTAAATTATCATAATTAAATTACTAGTTTAAATTATAAATATATTCTAAATTTAGCAGATACTCAAGGAACAAATTTAAGCTTCTTCTGAAAGTCGAATTTAAAAACATTCATGTTACATCTTCGTACTAAATTATCATACCAAATTTTCGTACTACATTATCGTACCAAATTTTCGTACTAAATTATCGTACCAAATCTTCGTACTAAATTATCGTACCAAATCTTCGTTCCAAATAATTAGATTCTAACAATCCAAGATCAAATGGACTTCATTAATGCAATTATACTTTGTAATTCATATTAAATTTGATCTGATATGAGTATATAACGTCAAATTCAATTATTATATAAATCCTAAAATTATTTAATAAAATATATAACTTGAGATATAAGAACATAATATCTATTATAAGTAATACAAAGTCTCTCTGTCTCTGTCTCTGTTTCTGTCTGTTTGTCTGTTTCTCTGTCTGTTTGCTTGTCTGTCTGTCTGTCTGTCTGTCTGTCTGTCTGTCTGTCTGTCTCTCTCTCTCTCTCTCTCTCTCTCTCTCTCTCTCTCTCTCTCTCTCTCTCTCTCTCTCTCTCTCTCTCTCTCTCTCTCTTTCTCTCTCTCTCTCTATATATATATATATATATATATATATATATATATATATATATATATATATATATATATATATATATATATATATATATATATATATATATATATATATATATATATATATATATATATATATATATATATATATATATATATATATATATATATATATATATATATATATATATATATATATATATATATATATATATATATATATATATATATATATATATATATATATATATATATATATATATATATATATATATATATATATATATATATTACCCTCGATACTAAGACATTGCTTCAATACTAAATAATTGACTTGCTAATTGAAAAGCTTCTCTTTGAGAAATTCGAAAAATTGCAAATCAGAAACGTTGAAGATGGTATTTCAATTTCAATTCTAATTACATATTAATTGAAATCGTCGTATTGGAAATGAAATATATATATATATATATATATATATATATATATATATATATATATATATATATATATATATATATATATATATATATATATATATATATATATATATATATATATATATATATATATATATATATATATAGTGTCAAATACTGAAAATTGGATTAGATGCATTTCTGATGATAGATCTATCGGTAAGATAAAGACGTACTCGTATTTGATATATAAAAAAGAAAGCTATTGGTTGTTAATTAACATATAATATGGGACCACAGAAGGTCCGAGAAAGTTTGAACAAATTCTTTGATCATTTGTAGTTAAAAAATGAAAAGAATAATATTAAATTACTAAAATAAATGGAATTTTTGAACAAAATCTTAAATTACATTGTTAGTTTGGGTAAAATTTCTCTTTTCTTTGTGAAATTTTGTTGAAAGGAAGCCAAATTATGTATAGTATTAATAAAATTTTAAAATTAAAATATTTTTGCAAATTATAATTATAATTACATAAAATAATTATAATTATTCTAAACTTCGAAGAAGCTACTCAAGAAACAGGTAAATTATTTGAAGCACTGTAGGATTATATCTTCATTTTAAGTCTATATAGTCAACGTAAGAAAGGATATTTAAATAAGGTTCATGGTAGAGGAAAGGTTATAAATCCATGAGTCGAAGGGTTTACAGGATAACAGGATTGCATCGATTACAAAGTCAAAAGGTTATGTGTGAAAATCTTTCTCAAAATTTATTTAAAAATAATTCCTAGAATTTCACTTAAAAAAAAATCATTTTTCTTTAATTTTTATTTTTTCCAATAGAAGTTTTGAGAATTTTTTAATTAAAGTAGGTTTAAGAAGTTGCTACTGCAGCAGATAGTCAAATCTGTTGAGAGGCAAAGATTTGGGTACAATGCATTAATATATATATATATATATATATATATATATATATATATATATATATATATATATATATATATATATATATATATATATATATATATATATATATATATATATATATATATATATATATATATATATATATATATATATATATATATATATATATATATATATATATATATATATATATATATATATATATATATATATATATATATATATATATATATATATATATATATATATATATATATATATATATATATATATATATATATATATATATATATATACTATATATATATATATATATATCTTTCCATTTATCTTGCAATTTATCATCAAAGCATATAACATGAAATAAAATATTAGTTTTATTTCGATATGAAAAAGTTGTCTGCAAAACACTTTGAAATTGCTTCGTAATATCTTGATTCGCTTTTAAAGTTAATAACTTGTTTTTTAATCGGAAATCAAATCAAGAACTGTTTCTTTCAAAGGAAAAATGAACATAAAACAAGTTAATAGAACTCCTTTGAAGAAGTAATTTTTTTTTTTTTTTTAATATTAATTAATTTATATTACTTTTCTTGGAATGTTTTGCTTTCAATAATAGTTAAACTTATTTGACTTAGTATCAAAAATATTGATAGATTTATCTATCTATCTATCTATCTATCTATCTATCTATCAATCTATCTATCTATCTATCTATCTATCTATCTATCATATCTATCTATCTATCTATCTATCTATCTATCTATCTATCTATCTATCTATCTATCTATCTATCTATCTATATATATATATATATATATATATATATATATATATATATATATATATATATATATATATATATATATATATATATATATATATATATATATTGATTTCATTAGAGAATTCTATTTACAAACAGGTACACCTGTTTTTGTTTTTTGTTTTTTTTAAATAAGATCCAAGATCTTTTGTCTTACTATTTAAAGATATGAAATTTGAGTTGTTTTATGCCTTTGTATATAAAAAGAACGAAATCATCCTCGAACCTAATCACGATGGAATAAATAATCAAATTAATTTTAGTTCTAGAAAATAGTACCTTATACTCATATTTCTATGAGTCCTATCCACCAAAATGTAATCTGAAGTGCTTAGTGGATAATCATCTACTATAGTTTCATCGATAAGACAACATTATCATATCATTCACTAATGTATTTTCTTAATTGTTCTTATAATTAAGTGTTTAGAGTCACATTCACTTTTTGGATTAAGATTTTATATATTTTTTTTTAAATCTCATTCTCTCATCTAACGATCATATTATTTCTCATTGATCAAGACTGGAATCTGATCTACAAACCAAATTTGGTAAAAAAACGATAAATTTTTTGATATATATATATATATATATATATATATATATATATATATATATATATATATATATATATATATATATATATATATATATATATATATATATATATATATATATATATATATATATATATATATATATATATATATATATATATATATATATATATATATATATATATATATATATATATATCCCATATGTTTTGTGAGATTGAATTTGCTAAGAAATTATATTTTTATTTAGAAATACCGTAAGCTTAATTAGGAGATTGTTTAAAAGATTTTCATGACATGTCAGGACCTAAATCGAGATGCATTACTTTGATATTCAAACAGATATTTATTAAAATATACATCTTAAAAACTGATTCACTTTAACCCAAAAATATTTGGTGTACACTAGTGTGAGCAATTGGTCTTTTAAAAATCATTAAAGCTTTTGAGAAATTTATTAATTTAGGATAATTAAGAGAAAAACGATTGGGACTTATTTAGCATAAAAGCAAATAATGCAATCATAAATTACATTTCGAATTATATGGCAATCGCTTGTAATTCAATAGCCTCTAAGACGAAGATTTGTGTGAGTTGCATCATTCTCAGGGGGAAACATTATAATGTGATTCTCTAATCATTGGATGTGAAATAAGGTAATCAATCATTGGATAAAAGAATGGAATTTAATACATCATAGCTGTAATAATTACAACATGACAACCGACCACCGTTCCTAATGAGTCCTTGGTCATATTAAAAAATAATCTTATTATTTCAGACATATCTGTTTCTTGGTGCATTTGTTATTTAAAATTTTTGGAGATTTGCTGCTCAGTTTTAAAACTCTCATGTTGCATACTGCACATACAATAGAGTTTTGATTTTTGATAGTAATAAAAAGACGTTAATCTTTTGTTTTGGATTCATATATAAAAGACTGTATACTCTATGAAGTTTCTTAGAACTGAAAAAACAGGGAAACGCCCAGTATAGAAGGAGAATTTTGATTTTGCTGCATGACGATAAAAATTGTTTGAAATATTGTCACCTAAGACTTTAAAATCATACTTTTTTCAAAACTACAATCTCTTAGAAAATTCTTTAGAGGTTAATGCCCAAATAATTAGATCTGTTGCGTTTTCATTTGACTTTATACAAAGGAAGGAAGGTTTTAAATTTCTTCTCGTTTTGTAGCTAGCCATGCGGATGTCATGAATTTTATTTTATACAAATATTAGTTTTATTTTAAGAATTTTGAATGGACCCAGGAGAGGGTGACCTGAGATCTAAAAAAAATATTTAGAGAATGAAAAAATACATTTAAAGAATCCAAAACTTGTAGAAGGCATTTTAATTAATGCCAAATAAACTACTAAAGGTTAAAGAACAAGAAGTGTCCTACATTTGAGTTGAGAAACTTTCACTTTGCTATCAAAAGCTAATGAACTTGCACCACAAATATATTCAAGATAGTTTTTGAATCAGATTAATCAAAAGATGAATGATTGAATGAAAGATTTTGAATGGAGTCCAAGAGTTCGCCCACAATATTTCCTCTGCTCCAGAAAGATCTCCCAGAGCATCGTACCAGCTTTTTTCTCTTTCCCTAGTCTTCTTCAGCGTAATTCTTCCTCTGATGGTAACCGTTAAGAAAAGGGATAAATGGTCAAAGACTTTCGAAACTTGAGACAATAATTTCCTCTTAGAAGAAGCAGAATTTAACTGAAAATTGGAGAACAAAATGCTATCTTCTTCAAAATTGAAAGGTAGCCAAGAAACTAGTTCATGCTCACAACCATGAGAGATGTACTTATTCTTATCTGCTTTGGTTCTTTTAAAAGAATTTAAATTATTGTACCAAGAGTATAATTCAAATCCTTCGTGTTTATTTTCGTCTTCACCTGATGTTTTTTTTTTTTTTTTTTTTTTTTTTTTAAAGTTCACATCTCACGGGCATTGCCCTATTCGAGGAGAGGAACTTCTAGGTAGCATATACCTAGGATCCCGAAGTGAGATCGAACCGGCGCCCTCAAGCACGTGAGTCAATCACTTTACCGTTTGAGCCACGGTAAACGGTAATTTGCGGTTGATATTCTTTTTTCCTCAGAAGATGAACAATTCAAAAAATTATCTACATGAAAATGTTTCATTAAAATCTGTGTACACATATCATTAGGATACTATGAGACGTAATGTTTAACAGAAAATTTAAGAACAAAGAGAAATGCTGATAATCCATAAACAGTGGAGTCATATCTGTAAGTTTTAAGAAAGCCATTATCATGCCAAAAAATACACATTTATTTAGATCTCTTTCTTTAAATGAATCTGAAGAAAAGTTTTTTTTTTTCTTTTTTTTTCTAAATAACTCTTAAGACATATTTCTTCGCCTGTTAAAAGCTAAGCAAAGAGGAAAGAAAATCTATACCACCGTAACTGGCCTGGTTTATAAAAGGATAAATTTCAACTTTTCAACTACAATTAAAAACAATTCTTATTGTAGTGGTTATTTTTAGAATCTACTTTAATCACTAGACGATTTGGAAGGAAAATTTAAAGCTAGTAATTGCTAGAATGAATTTCAATTTCTCTTACTATTTAATCTACCAGTTGATATTTGAAAATTTCATCATAAAATTTTACCATCTCAGATTTTTTAGCTTTTTAAAGACCCTTTGAAGAATTGCATAAGCTATATGATGATTGAAAGAAACTTGATTGATAATTTTATTATATCATGGAATTTTGACATGCTAGTTTCCATAGATGTACTCAAAGGAATTTTTTAATTCACTTATGTCTTCTTATCAACGGTAAACATTATTGAGTTATTTATGCCTATATTCTCCAGACAATATATATATATATATATATATATATATATATATATATATATATATATATATATATATATATATATATATATATATATATATATATATATATATATATATATATATATATATATATATATATAATATATATATATATATATATATATATATATATATATATATATATATATATATATATATATATATATATATATATATATATATATATATATATATATATATATATATATATATATATATATATATATGTATATATATATATATGTTTGTAAAACTATAGTGGAATCGAACCCGGGCCCTATAGCAAACTTTAAACTTTCATGTTTTAGTCTGCAAGAGTGTTAGCAGACATTAATTTTACCTTATATTATATATATATATATATATATATATATATATATATATATATATATATATAATATATATATATATATATATATATATATATATATATCCTTTCTTATCTCTTTATACTCTTCTATCTCTACAAGTCTTCTGCAGGAAATATCCCCTTCTATTGAAAGGATATGTCTTTGGCATTTCCGTGACGTAAGCTGTGCTACTTTGTTTTCCCGTGAAATGATTATTACTTCCGTGGGAGGGGTCCCTCGAAGTGTGCAAAACGCATTACCGAGGTGATTCTCTGTGGCATGGAGGCGTTCATTCCATATTCTTTCCCTTCTACTGAACCTAAAAAAACCTTGATTAAACTCTATTTGTTCTAGAGCTATCTGCCGCAGGGATGCTGCCTTCGTGGATTACCATCGTCTTCAAGCTCCAGAAATTCATGCAACTTGCATTTCATCTCGAAATCGTGCAAAATCTCTCCTTCGTAACACTAAAAATCTTTTCTCCGTAGAAATTGCAATAATCTTTCTGGTTCCTCTTCTTCACATTCTTTCTGGCATTTTGCAAAAAATATCAACTTTAACTTTGCTTCTTCTTCTTTCCCTCCTTTAATATCTTCCGACGGCACTACTTCTGTTTTACCTTCTTCTAAAGCTGAACTCTTCGATCAAACTTTTGCCTTTTATTCAACCTTAGACGAATCCCGAGCTATACCTCCTCTTTCAACCCCCTCCAACTCATTTATGCCTAAAATTATAATTCCTTCTAAAGACGTCATTTCTGCTCTCTCTGAGCTTAATACTAAGAAGGTGTACAGTCCCAATGGTATTCCTCCTGTGATTCTTAAAACTTGTGGTTCGGAGCTTGCACCCTACCTTGGTAAACTATTTCGTCTTTGTCTTTCTACTTCATTCTTCCCTTCTTCCTGGAAACTTGCGCTCATTCAGCCTGTGCCGAAGAAGAGGTACACCTCTCAACCCTCCAATTGCCGTCCCATTTCTTTAACCTCCGTTTTCTCTAAAGTTTTCGAATCTATCATTAACAGGAAGATTTGGAAACATCTCAATTCTTCTAATCATATCTCTGATCGCCTGTATGACTTTCTTAAGGAAAACTCTACTGGTGATCTTCTTTCTCTTCTCTCTGACTCTTGGGCCTCCGCCCTTCAGCATTTCAGTGAATCCTTTGATGTCGTGTTAGACATATCGAAAGCTTTCGATAGAGTCTGGAACAAAGCTTTGATCTCTAAACTTCCCTCTTTCGATATTTATCCTTCTCTCTGGGATCTTCTCCCTAATTTCCCTCTTGGTCGTTCGATAGTAGCTGTTGTAGACGACCACAGTTCTTCTTTTAAATCTATTATTGTGTTGTTCCTGCGTTCTGTCCTATCGCCAACACTTTTTCAGCTTTTCTTTAATGACACCTTCTCTCTATTACCTCATCTCCTATCCCCTCCTATGCTGATGATCCCACCCTTTTATATTCCTTCCAGTTTGAAAGTGGTCCCTCCGAACAGCAGTTAATAGGCTCTAGAAAGGTAGCATTGGAGCAACTTACCTCTGGTCCTTCACGTATTTCAAATTGCGGCAGAGAAATCATGATTGTTTTCAATTTCTTAAACACTCAGTTGCTCCACCTACCCACTCGACACAATCTTCCACACATTATAATATCTTGTTCGAAAACGCACATCTCAAACCTTCATCTTTTCTTAATATTCTTGGCGTATCCTTTTCTCGTGATCTTTCATGGAAAGATCACATTACTTCTCATTCTAAACAAGCTTCTAAGAGGTTGGGTGTTCTGAAGCGCCTTCAGAATTACTTAACGCCACTCCAGTTGCTTGATCTTATAGAGGTGTTGTTAGTCCCTGTATGGAGTATGCTTCACGCACCTGGGGTGGTTTCACTTATACAGCTCTCATTGAGAAGGTGAAGTCTAGGGCTTTTCGTCTCATCAACTCTCCTACTCTTACTAACTCTCTCCAATCTCTTTCTGCCCGTCGAATTGTTGCGTCACTCCCTCTTTACTATCGCTATTACAACGAACACTGCTCTTCTGAACTCTCTCGTCGCATACCTCCTCCATTGAGAAGAGCTCGTGCAACAAGCCTTTCTATATAGTCTCATCCTTTCTCTGTCAGCTCTCAGACCCCAGACTTATCAGCCATGCTCAATCTTATACTCTACAGATAAAGTCCAGAACACACTCCCTATATCTGTTTTCTCACCTTACTCTGACATGCATTCTTTCGAACACCGTATATATGGACATGTCGGCATCCTTCGACCGATACAATTTTTCCCAACTCCGGTGGAATTTGGTAGGGCTCCGGCCTTTACCCACCGGAAAATATATATATATATATATATATATATATATATATATATATATATATATATATATATATATATATATATATATTTATATATGCTGATAGATATAAACTCGTTGAGAGAGAAAATTAAATTGACAGATATGTATCCACTGAGATATATAGATAGATAGATAGATAGATGGATAGATAGATAGATAAATAGATAGATAGATAGATAGATAGATAGATAGATAGATAGATAGATAGATAGATAGATAAGAGAGAGAGAGAGAGAGAGAGAGAGAGAGAGAGAGAGAGAGAGAGAGAGAGAGAGAGAGAGAGAGAGAGATTGACAGATATGAACCTATTGATTAAATTGCTCTTGTAATTTATTTTAAAATCCATTTGTTGAAGGTTTTTAACGTTTTTTTCGGGGGTGGAGGGGGAAGAGGGGCAGTTTTCTTGCCTTTAAATAAATTGGATTTGGTATTTCAGGTCAAGAGCCATAAATAAATTAAATTTAAAAGACAAAATGAGATAATGAAAAGTGAATGAAACGAAATAGATTAATTCCTTTTCATTTTATTATCCTTCTTTTCATTACATTTAATTTATTTTCACTTAGAAAATGGATAGTCTATTTTATTTAAAGTTTCTCAGAAATATATTTAAAATACTCTATATTTATTTTCATTTTTTATATAATCTTTTTTTATTAAAGATTATGAACATTTAATGTTTTTGCAAGTACATAATAATCTCTGAATTATTTTTATTAAATTAAGAATTCCTGGAAATCGTATTTTGAGATTTCATATTTTCTCTTTAATTTCTATGCAATAAATAAAAACGTTCTTGAATGATAACTTCTTAAATAATTATTAAGTATTTAAAATAATGAATAAAACTTCGTGAATGAAAGTGAAAATTTAAGTATACAGTATATAAAATATTTAAAAAACATTTAAATTTCTTTTAGCTTAATAGTATCAAAAAAGGACTAAATTTTCATGCTCCAATTTTAAAAGAGGGGTGGGGATCTTTGAAATACCCCATGTTTTGGGGGAGGGAGTGACAGTAAATGAGGATTAAGTCCAATTATCATCTTATTTGATTTGCAAGAGGTTTAGAAGATTATACTAAATTGTTATATATATATATATATATATATATATATATATATATATATATATATATATATATATATATATATATATATATATATATATATATATATATATATATATATATATATATATATATATATATAT
>SEYY01025012.1:30000-32500 GCA_009176605.1 Armadillidium nasatum
AAAATAAAAGAAAAAAATATATGTATATGTAGAGGGAAGACGAAGAACTATCGGAAACAATGCAAGTTTCCTCTACAGGGCATAACCCGGGGAGTGATAAGATGCGCAAGACCATTTCGTTTTATTCCGTTGCCCTTTGGTTCGTTCCTTTTCGCGTTTCACCTTCTCAGTGGGTCTCTAGTGTATCTTCGTTTCGAATTTCAGTGTCTATGCTCCTATTACCACTCGACCACATTTCTTCACATGTTCCCTCAACTTTACAAGCGAATACTCATACATTACCTTTTTAAGCAAAGGAAAAATAACGAAACATAAAGCTGCCTCGGGGATGCTAGGAGAGAGGCATCCAAAGAATGTTCCTCATCCACCTCTAACCCCATCATCACTTAAGATTTGCGGGCTCTGATGAAGGGGATGGTGCCGTTACGAACTCTCGTCTGGCTTTCTCCTGTGTTCTGTTTTTTGTTTCATTTATTTCTGCAACATTCGTATTCTTTTTTATAATTTCCCTTTTGTCGAATACCACCACTCTTCTTCTAAACCTTATCTCTTGTTCTTAACCGAAACTTAGGTTATTGGGTGCGCTGATAGCAAACCTTATTCACTTACCTCAGAATGTCTCATCCTTAATTTTCAGCAAAAGGTGGATGTTGCGCATATGTGCGCAATAATGCTGCTTGTTTTCGTGTTTCTAATTTGTAGTCTTCAGAATTCATTATTTTATGGCTTAGGTTATCTTGAAATTCTGCTACTGTATTTGTTTGTTCTGACTTTTTATCTCCTTATTCTACTGACGAAAAAAATTCTTCGAATATTAAGACTACAAAATAGAGCACATTCTTTCTTCTTCCCCTTTCTCCGGAATCAACATTTTAAGTGATATCAACGATCCTCACCGCCAAAGGCTTTCAACTAGTTCTCATGAAACTCACCTAACACTTTTCTATCCAGAACAACCTTGAGCAGTTGGTTTAACTCCCTACTCTTATCTATGACCATCTTGTGATGAACCCAACATATTTAATCATTTCTTAGTCTCTTATCCTTCTCCTTATATTGTTAAACTCTTTCTTCCTCTGGGTTTATCCGATCAAAGTTTTATCTCCGATTTTTTTTCTGTTTCTTCAAATCATCTGCAAGAACGGTCCCGGCCCTCGGCAAGGAGACATTTGTAGCATTTTGTTGCTCCTAACTGGTCTGACTTGCGGTTGTACTTCTCAGATTTCCCATGGAATGATTACTGCTTCAGTGGGAGTGATTCCTCAGAATGTACTGAGCGCATAATTGAGGTGATCCTCACTGGCATGGAGGAGTACATTTCAGATTCTTTCTCTTCAACTAAACCTAATAAACCTTGGTTTAACTCGTCTTGTTTTCGAGCTATCCACCGCAGGGATGCTGCCTTCAGCGATTACCGTCATCTTCAAACCCCAGAGACTCATTCAATTTAAATTTCATTCTTCAAAAGTGCAAAATCTATATACTTCGAGTAACCAAAAACTTTTTTCTCTGTCATAAATGAAATAATCTTTCCGGTTCATTTTTACTGTAAATTTTAACTTTTTCCTTCCTCTTTTAATCCTCCAGTATCTTCTTCTGGTACAACTTCCGTTTTACCTTCTACCAAAGATGAACACTTCGCTCAAACTTTTGAAACTAATTCTACCTTAGACGATTCCGGAGCTATCACTTGTCCATCAACCCCTCTAAATCATTAATTTATTTATTGAAACTTCTTCTAAAGATGTCATTTCTGCTCTCTCTGAGCTAAAACAAAAAGAAGGCGTATGGTCCATATGGTATTCCTCCAGCGGTTCTCAAAACTTGAGCTTCTGAGACTTCTGCATTGGTATAATATTTCGTCGATGTCTCTCTACTTCGGCCTTCCTTACTTGCTCTAAACGTGCACTAATTTTGCCTGGTTTGAAAAAGGGGACCCCTCTCAACCCTTTAACCTCCGTCCAGTTTCTTTAACTTCCGCTCTTTCTAAAGTTTTGAATCTATCCTAACAGGAATATTTCGATGCACTTCTTTTCTTCTAATCTAATCTCTGATCGCCAGTATAGCTATCGTAAAGAACGCTATGTTGGTGATCTTCATTCCTTTCTTTTTGACCCTTGGTCCTCCTCCCTTCGGTGTTTCGGTGAATCTTTCAATGTGGCGTTAGACATATCGAAAGCTTCCGATAGAGTCTGGCACAAAGCTTTGATTACCAAACATCTCTCTTCCGGAATCTATCCTTCTCTCTTCGACGTTCTCTGATTTCATTTGTGGTTGTACTATAGCAGCTTTAATAAACGGCCACCATTCTTCTTCTCAATCTATAAATAGTGGCGTTCCTCAGTGATTTATCCTATCTCCAACTCGTTTTCCACTTTTCATAAATTACTTCCTGTCTATTACTTATTCTATTTTCCATTCTTATTCCGATGATTCCACCCTTCATTACTTCTTTCACGTTGACAACAGCAGTTAATTAACATATGAAGGGTGGTCTTGT
>SEYY01025013.1:0-10000 GCA_009176605.1 Armadillidium nasatum
ATTATAAAATTCATATTGATAAATATTACATCGTTATAAAATTACATCGCTTTAAAAAGGAGAAATAATTATAAAAATGACCCATAAAATCAAAATTAAATTTAATGTAATATTTGCAGCTTCACTGCAACTCTCTTTGGGAAGAATAATAAAACTGTTAAAAAATTAAGTTAAAATTAATAAAATTATCAATTTATATATATATTTAAAATCTTTGTTAAAATATTATAAATTCATATTGATAAATATTACATCGTTATAAAATTACATCGCTTTAAAAAGGAGCAATAATTATAAAAATGACCCACGTGACGCACATGTATTATTAAGTATATGAACGAAAGTTCATTTTTGTGTTACAGTTTTTGTGTTAAAGTTTTTTGTGAAAGGTACAGCTGTTATGTCGTTGTTAAAAATGGCTTGTTAAAACAGTTGTTAAACTCAGTTGTTAAATTCAAGTTATATTGAAGTTGTTTTTGTTAAATAACAGTTATGAGTTAAATCAAAGTGATAAGTCTAATGTTAAAATACTGATGTCAAAGTGATTTAAAAGTGATAAACTATAGGATAAACTATTGCCGGTTGGAAGTAATTACTGGCTGGTGAATTTATTAATTTTGTTAATTATACAATTATTACTATGAGTCTAAAAGATAAGTATTCCAATAAGACTATTGTTATAGCTTGTGCTGGTCAATATTTTGAAATTGAAAGTCTTCTAGGAATTCATCGACAATAGAATCTAAACATAACCTTCTGGCTTTCTTTGGGTATTATACTAGGGTATACTGGCCTTTATACTTGGGTTTGTACCTGGGGATAGTTGGGAGGGGGATTAAATTAAAGGTAAGAGGATTTTCAGTTAAAAAATTGAACTTTAAATAATGATAATTACAATTTCATTATTATTTCAATATTAAAATATATATATATGTATATATATATATATATATATATATATATATATATATATATATATATATATATATATATATATATATATATATATATATATATATATCCTCCGGTGGGCAAAGGCCGGAGGCCTACCAAATTCCACCGGAGTTGGGAAAGATCTATTATCATAGTCGATGGTGGCCAACGTGTCCAGATACACGGCGTTTGAAAGTATGCAAGTCAAAGGAAGTTGGGAAAACAGATGAAGGTAGTGTGTTCCAGACTTTACCACTAGAGTATATGTAAGACTGAGCATAGCTGTTAAGTCTGGGGTCGGAGAGTTGGACAGAGAAAGGATGAGAATGTGCAGAAAGGCGTGTCGCACGAGCTCTTCTCAATGGAGGAGGTATGCGATGAGAGAGTTCAGAAGAGCAGTGTCCGTTGTAATAGCGATAGTAAAGGGAGAGTGACGCAACAATTCGACGGGCAGAAAGAGATTGAAGAGAGTTAGTATGAGCAGGAGAGTTGATGAGACGAAATGCCCTTGGCTCCACCTTCTCTAGGAGAGTTGTATGTGTGGAACCACCCCAGATGTGCGAAGCATACTCCATACAGGGGCGAACAACACCCCTATACAGAGCAAGCAACTGAGGTGGCGTGAAGTAATTTTGAAGGCACCTCAGAACACCCAACCTCTTAGAAGCTTGTTTAGAAAGAGAAGTAATGTGATCTTTCCAAGATCACGAGAAAAAGAAACACCAAGAACAGATGAAGGATTGAGTTGTGTGTTTTCGAAGAAGATATCATAGTTGTGAGGAAGATTGTGTCGAGTGGAGATGAAGGAATTGAGTTTTTGAGGCATTGAAAACAACCATGTTTTCTCTGCAACAATTTTAAATACGAGAAAGATCAGAGGTTAGTTGCTCCAAGGCTACCCTTCTCAAGTCTATCAACTGCTGTTGGGTGGGATGTTTTTCAAACTGGAAGGAATAATGAAGGGTGGAGTCATCAGCATAGGAGTGGATAGGAGATGAGGTAATAGAGAGAAGGTCATTAATGAAAAGTAGAAAAAGTGTAGGTGATAGGACAGAACCCTGAGGAACACCACTGTTAATAGATTTAAAGGATGAATGGTGGCCGTCTACAACAGCTGCTATAGAACGACCAGAAATGGAAATTAGCGAGAAGATCACAGAGAGAAGGATAGATACCGAAAGAGGAAAGTTTAGAAATCAAAGCTTTGTGCCAGACTCTATCGAAGGCTTTCGATATGTCCAGCGCGACAGCAAAAGATTCACCGAAATGCCGAAGAGCAGAGGACCAAGAGTCAGAGAGAAGGGAAAGAAGATCACCCGTAGAGCGTTTCTTACGAAAGCCATACTGGCGATCAGAGATAAGATTAGAAGAATTGAGATGTTTCCAAATCTTCCTGTCAAGGATAGATTCGAAAACTTTAGAGAGAACGGAGGTCAAAGAAATAGGACGGTAGTTGGAGGGTTGAGAGGGGTCCCCCTTCTTCGGCACAGGTTGAATGAGCGCACGTTTCCAGCAAGAAGGGAATGTTGAAGTAGAGAGACAAAGACGAAATAGTTTACCAAGGCAGGGTGCAAGCTCGGAAGCCCAAGTTTTGAGAACCACGGGAGGAACACCATCAGGACCGTACGCCTTCTTAGTATTAAGCTCAGAGAGAGCAGAAATAAAATCTTTATAAGAAATTCTAATTTTAGGCATAATTGAGTTAGAGGGGGTTGAAGGAGGAGGAGAAGCTCTGGAATCGTCTAAGGTTGAATTAGAGGCAAAAGTTTGAGCAAAGAGTTCAGCTTTAGAAGGTAAAACAACAGTTGTGCCGTCAGAAGATATTAAAGGAGGGAAAGAGGAAGAAGCAAAGTTAGAGTTGACATTTTTTGCAAAATGCCAGAAAGAACGTGAAGAAGAGGAACCAGAAAGATTATTGCATTTTCTACGGAGAAAGGAGTTTTTAGTGTTACAAAGGATAGATTTTGCACGATTCCGGGATGAAATATAAGTAGCGTGAGTTTCTGGAGTTTGAAGATGACGGTAATCCCTGAAGGCAGTATCCCTGCGGCGGATAACACGAGAACAAGCAGAGTTAAACCAAGGTTTGTTAGGTTTAGTAGAAAGGAAAGAATATGGAATGTATGTCTCCATGCCAGAGAGAATCACCTCGGTAATGCGTTCTGCACACTCCGAGGGACCCCTCCCACGGAAGCAATAATCATTCCACGGGAAATCGAAGAAGTACGACCGCAAGTCCGACCAGCTTGCGGCACCGAAGTGCCACAAACGTTTCCTTTTCCGTAGAAGGGGGTCTTTCCTGCGGAAGACTTGAAAAGATAGAAGAGGATACAGAGATAAGAAGGTGATCGGAGGAACTCAGAGGAGGAAAGAGTTTAACAGTATAAGGAGAAGGATTAGAAGTTAGGAAAAGGTCTAGAATGTTGGGTTCATCTCCAAGACGATCAGGGATACGAGTAGGGAGCTGCACCAACTGCTCAAGGTCGTTTTAGATAGCGAAAAGGAAGGCACATTCACCAGCTGTATCATGAAAACTAGAAGCCATATATATATATATATATATATATATATATATATATATATATATATATATATATATATATATATATATATATATATATATATATATATATATATATATATGATGCCTACAAGAAAATATAAAACTAGGAATGCTAACCCACAATTAGATTCTTCCATTTCCGGTATATCTATGCATCCTGCAGAAGTGGATACTGAAGCACCTACAAATAGAACAGATAACCAAGGTGCAGAAAGACCTACTCATCATAGTCCAGAGCAAAGTCTGGCCAGTGATAGTTCACGTTCCAGAAGCTATTCACTTGATTATAGAAGATACCAAAGACTCTCACAATTCGACAAAAGAGATATCAACAAGTGGCTAAAAAAAAAGTTGGAATGGCTATTTCAGATTTATTTTGTTGATAATCGTATAGAACGTATACAATTGATGGGACCTCTTACCATCTGCCATTATTTCCCAATTTCAACTTCATAACTGAAAATACATACCAGGAATTGAAAAAATTTTGAACAGGCACCTATGCACCACCTGCCAGAGAGAGCGAGTTGAGGACTTGTTTCAACAGAAGCTAAAACCTGGCAAGAAACCCTCAGCATCCTGAATCAAATAAGACTTTCACTTGGAGACTCCACTTTCGAAGTCATATGTAATAATGAAACTGTTGCAAAAGAAATGTTTCTTCAAGTTTTACCTGAAGACATTGCTCCAGTGCTAAAAGTATAAACCGGAGATCTATCAATTTATAAAATGTAAAGCTGCAGATAGGTATATGAGTCACTGTGGAAGAATTGCATCTTATTACCTCTATGATTCAGTCAATGTCATAGACACCTTTCGTAAGAGAACTTCGTGAGAACCTACATCACCACCTGTCTATACTGTCTCCAGCCATGAATTTGCTAGAATGTTAAGTCAAATTGCAAAGATATTCCATAAAACATAATAACTATCAACACATGTACATAGGCTAGATATAAAGATAATGCTAATTGAAGATGGTCAGACAAGAGACCAGTTTCTCAGAGGCAGGTCACCTTCTGGATTCAGACCTGAAGGTGCGCTCTGCTATTATTGGAAAATCCTTATATTTTAGATTTAATTAAATATTTTATGATTTAAAGATAGCCATTTTTTTGTTTACATATTTGCTTCTTAGTGAAATGCAAAATCTCTGGTTAAAATTTGAGGTGACAAAATTTCCCTAAAACTAGATTCCCATTAGGAATGGCAACAATAAGCTTGTTAGGCAATTTTTGAACACGCTAGACGGACTTGCTCTTATAACTCAGAACTCGTTAGAAAACAAAATTGAAATGTAAGAGTTCTTTAATAATTATATCAACCTCGTCGACAAGATCTTCCAGAACGTAAAGTATAACTACTTAAAACCTTTCTTTGACTATTAATTGTTTATTAAAATGTTAGGACTTTGAATTTGGGCTCTGATTGCTATATTGGAACTAAGACATTGACAGTCTTACTCTTTATTTGATTTGCATTGTTTGATCTTAACTTTTAGCAAAGAGTAGGCTTGTTAGGCATTCTATGGGGCTTTAAAATTTGACTATAATACATGACTAACTTTTTTAAAAGTTCTAAGTTGTAACTGGAGTTAAGATTTATTGCCCTGGTGTTTAATATTTGGCAATTGTTCAGTTAAGAGAGGTTCAGTTTATCTTTTAAAATACTTACTAAAATTTAAATAAAGTCTTAAACATTAATAAGGCGCTTCTTCCTGAAGAACTTTCTATGGAAAAAATACCTAAAAGTTATACTTAAAATTTGGCTAGAAGATCATATTAATTAATATTTGGTGAGTAACTTTAGATTTTATTGTTCATAATTTTTATTTTCTTTTGGCTAATATATCTAAATTTGTTTTGTTACTTTTTAAAGAATCTTTAGGACAGACAGTCACATTACTGTCTCGTTCTCCGTGATTTCTGTTTACAAGCAAATTGCAACACTATTAGCATTACAAATTCTGAGAAAAAGCTACACAATGCCAAGGAAGTAACTGTCAATGGGCACCATTGCCTTCCTAACATTCTACTACTGGATCATCTCCCACCACACCTTCGGGGAAACGAATAAGTTAGGTGACATTAAGCCCTTCGAAAAGAAAATTAAAAGTGCAGTTTAATGATAATATAAAGGGTAAATAGAGTGATAAAAATGCATGCATAAAATATGAAAAATTTAGAGAGCAAGAAAATAAAAGCAACCCCATTATAAATAATGTTAATACAATTCTGAATAATGATAATACTTCATCGCCCACTTATACAAATAAAGTATAACAACAATGCTCAACTTCATGTGGATGGGATTGCTACTACTGATTTAAAACCATCTGTTTTAAGCAAAAGAGTACTTCAGTCTAGTGAACTTGAGCATTGTCATGAAGTATTGTTTTCTCTGTATAATAGTTTTAAGTATTAAAATTTGCATTATCAACATGGTGAAAAGTCAGTCTCAGAGCAGGAGTCATTAGCTCTTAGCAAAATTACTGCAATGCCAGTGGAAAATGCATATTTTTAAAATGGTGCAGCGGTTCCAAAAATAATGAATGTGTTAAATATTTCTATACCAGATTTAAAATTAAACAGGCTTTACCATGTGTTTGATGCTAACTCTAAAGGGTTATATATTAGATTCGGGGAGCACATTATTAATAATTAAAGTTTCTGCAGAAGATAAGAAAGAACCTATTGGCTTTCTTTCTGCTGCTAATGGAAGCCAAATAAACATATTGTAAAAAAAAAAAAAAAAGTTTTTTATTACATAGGGAGTATGAACATACATTTTTAATCTGTGATATAATTTGTAACATATTAGGAATGGACTTTTTCCATAACTATAATTTCTTATTAGATTTTAGTAACCATACGATTATTGATGGCCAGACAGGTATCTCCTGTGATGTAATTGTAGGAAATGATGTGGAATCATTGCCCATAAAACGAATTGATCATTTTGTAAATGCTACTTTCTCTCCCAAACTACCTTCAGTGTCTTCTCTTTACTATAATCTATTATTTAATTTTAAAGTATTATTTACTAATATATATTTAAATATGTGCACAAAACTATGCAATAATAATAGTACAATGGTAAATGAGAATATTTTTAAAGGTAAAATTTATAATGGGAGTTAGCAATATAAAAAATTCATCATATAAGTATAATAATTTTAATAAATTTGAAAATAATGGTATATATAGAAGTGATAATATAAATAATAAGTGATATTAATAATGATAAAAATGATTATAAAAATAAGTGTTAAAATTTCCCTTTATACCTGCAGAGTATGATGCCCTAAAAGAATTAGTTCCCTATAAGTTTAATGCAAGAGGTCCCCCTATAAGTTTAATGCAAGAGGTCCCCCAATAAATATAAAAAACCAAAGAATCTCTACATGTCTATATGACAAAGCTAAAGTGGAGATAAGCAGTTTATTAATGCTGGTATATCTCATTCACATTCAACATGGGGTTTCCCAGTTTCAGTTCTGCCAAAACCTTCAGGAGGAGTCCACATTGTAGCAGACCTGAGGTTTCTTAACAAAAAGAGCAGTTCATGATAATTTTAGTCTCCCAAATTTAGGTGACATTTCAAATATACTCTCTGGAGCTAAAGTATTTTCTGCTCTGGATCTCATAAAGGCCTTTTACAATCTGAAAGTCCACCCAGTTTGTAGAAAGTTCTTGACAATCAATACTCCATATTTTAGTTTCTCTTATAACAGTATAGTTGAAGATTTTCAATCTAATCCCACAAGTTTCACCAAGTATATTTCTTTAATTCTTTCTTGTATTCCAAACCTTTTTATCTACATTGATGACATTCTTATTGCTACTCCAACTCATGAAGAGCATATAAAAGTATTAGAAATGGTATTTGATAGGCTAACTGCTTTTAATTTAAAATTTAGTGCTGATAAGTGCCAAATTGGCAACCCAAAGATTACATATCTAGGTTTTGATGTGTCTGAAGGTTTTATGCTCCCTAATGAGGATAAAAGTCTTTCTACAGGGTGATTCAAAATTATGGTAAAAATTTTTGGTAACTGATAAGACATGCAAAAAATAAAGGTAAAAGTTCCTATAAAGGTATGACGTAATGTGCTTAGTTTTCTATCTGGCTGTCTGTATGTGTTTCTTACTAAATATTTTGTATCTATGAAACCAAGTAAGTTACAAACTCTAAATTTGGGATTGTTGACTAAAACAAAAAACTTCTGTATAAATGCACTGTCTGTTTGTGTTACCCATTACTTTGTAACTCACTGACTGTGTGTGTCTTTTATGTGTTTATTTCTTTATTGAATATGGATCATAATTACCCCATGTATTCATACTCTGAACTAGCTGACATGTATTTAATGTATAGGATGGGATGCTGCAATAGTTCTGCAGCAAGACGTTTGTAACAAGAGAAATATCTCAACCAAATATCTCAAGGTTTTTGCTACTATTCATCAATGCCTGTCTGAAACAGAGTATTTGCAGTCCAAAGAGCATACTAATGCAGGCAGACCCCGATCTACTAAGACTGTTGATTTAGAAGAATTAGTTCTTAATGAAGTATCTGAGCATCCTGAAAAGAGCATGCAAGAATTGTCACTACAGTTTAATTCAAATTAATCTAGTATTTGGAGGTTACTGCATGAGTAACAGTTACACCCATACCACATCCAAAAAGTGCATACTCTATTGCAACGTGACTGTGCTCCTCGTGTTGTTATTTGTCAATGATTTTTGGACAAATGTATTGACCCAAACTTTTTATCGAAAGGTTTTATTTACCGACGAGGCTCACTTTACAAGAACAGCTATCGTTAACGTTCATAACGAACACATTTGGGCAGACGAGAATCCTCATGCCATCAAACAGAATTGTTCACAACATCAGTTTTCAGTAAACATTTGGGCAGGAATTTTAAATGATCATCTACTTATGTTCAAGCTTCCTCCCAGGCTTAATGGCATAATCTACTTAAACTTTTTGAAACATGAGCTCCGTACCTTGCTTGATGATGTACCTCTTCAGTTGCGCCACAACATGTGGTTTATGCATGATGGGGCTCCTGCACACTTTAGTGCTGCAGTTCGTGAACACCTGAATGACACCTTTCCCAATCAATGGATAGGTCGAAGGTGGCCCAGTTCCGTGGCCAGCAAGGTCACCAGACCTAAATCCTTTGGATTATTACCTTTGGGGACATTTAAAGACCTTAGTATACTCTTCTCCAATCAACACCGTTGAAGACCTAAGATCTAACAGACTTCTGGAATATTTGAACGGATCCGACAATCGATGAGAAGATGCCTGGACTCGTGCATTGGGAACAACGGAGGTCATTTTCAACATCATCTTTAGTCTTTTGATATCATTTGTAGGTGCTTTAGATACAGTATGTTTATGTTGTACAAAATTAAACTTATCATACAATAATAATATGTTTATTTACACCTGCTATTCCGAATGAGTTATTCGTACCTCAAATACTTTTAACGTCAGCCATTTTTAAATTTAAGAGTTTGTAACTTACTTGCTTTCGTAGATACAAAATATTTAGTAACAAACACATACAGACAGCCAGACGGAAAACTAAGCACATTACGTCATACTTTTATAGGAACTTTTACCTTTATTTTTGCCTGTCTTATCAGTTACCAAAAATTTTTACCATAATTTTGAATCACCCTGTATATTAAACATTTCAAAACCTAAGACAATAAAAGATCTACATTATTTCTTAGGAAGTATAAATTATTTCCAATCTTCACTTCCTGGTATTTCTAATATCATTTCTCCTCTTTCATTTCTCAACGGTGAACCATACTATCAACATAGAATAAAATGGAATCCAGAGGCTGAAGAAGCTTTTAATCTAGCCAAAATGGCTCTGAAAAAAAAGTTATGACTTTGAGTTTTCCATCTAATAGTGCCAAGATATTTATTTTCATGGATGCCAGTCAGACCACCTTGGCTAGTGTAGTAGCTTCAACCAAAAATGAAAACTCTTCTCCACTTGGATTCTGTAGTTATAAATTAAACCCAACTGAAATGAGATATAATATTTTTAGCAAAGAACTTGCCTTAGTAAAAACTGTAAAAAAAAAACTTCAGCATATATGTAGAAGTATGAAAGATAGATGTGTTTTGTGACAACCTTTAGGTTACACAGTCACTTAAAAAAAAAAAAAAAAAGTCTGATGCTAATCAATTGCTATCAAGAGAGCAGCATTACCTAACTTTCTTGTCTGAATATTTGACAATAAACCATATTAAATCTAAGAAAATATTCTAGCTGATTATTTGAGTAGGAATCCTATTTAACAGTCAACTAAATGTTTAATGAAATTACCAGCTCCTCCTTCAAATTCTGCAGAAAATGCAGATATAGAACTGGCAACAAGCTCCTCACTCCAACTTGGAAGAGAAGACACTGTTACAGAAGTCCTTCCTGAAGCACTCTGCAATGAAGCATTGGTCACACCAGAGCTTTCTCCC
>SEYY01025014.1:7500-20000 GCA_009176605.1 Armadillidium nasatum
TATATATATATATATATATATATATATATATATATATATATATATATATATATATATATATATATATATATATATATATATATATATATATATATATATATATATATATATATATATATATATATATATATATATATATATATATATATATATATATATATATATATATATATATATATATATATATATATATATATATATATATATATATATATATATATATATATTGTGCTTCTATTGAGCGAAATCTTTATCATAAACACTATGGCCAGAAACGTACGTAACATCAGTTTTTTATTATTATTTTACTTTTAATGATGTCACGATTTTGAAATAACAGTATTTTATTATGCATTTATTTATTAAATATACAAAATGCATAATGTAATCTTGTTTTTTCAAAATGGTGAGATTATTAAAAGTAAAATAATATTAAAAACTAATGTTACTTTCATTTCTGGCCATTCTGTTTATATAAATGGGAAGGATCCAATTTCATAAAAAAAGCTTTTTATTATTTGAACAATTTTCATGAAATTTACAATCCATATGTATTTTTTAAATCTAAGAACTTTTGATTTCTGACTTTTTTCTGAGTCTATAAAGGTTTGAAATATATTTGGGGTCAAACTTCAAAAAGATAATGAATAGAAGTGGTAAACCAGTTGTCGAAATGACCTAATAATTTAACTGTGTATTCTCAGCAAATAATTTCTACAACTTTAATGTAGGACTTTTTGATATTTGCTTCGGAAAATTGATTATAAAAGTTAAAATTTTTTTTTGGTAAAAATGGTAAAAAATATACCCATTGGAGAAAAAAAAATTAAAAAATACTGTACTTTAAAAGCTTTTAATATTTAGTATACATTTAGAGTAGGGACAGAGCTACAACTTTTATTTAATGCATTATTAAATCCTATTTGTTTGGTTCGAGATACAGCCTCTCCAACTTTGGAAATTTTGAAATTTCTTCGATAATTGGCCATTTTTCAGAGTCTATATCTCGAAAAGAACAAATAACATTGAATAAAGGATTTAAAGAAATTTGTAGCCTTGTCCCTCTTCTATACACCCCCTAAAAATAAAAGACTTTAGTATCCAGTTTAAAAAAAAATGTTTTTTTGGTCCGGAAGTGTGAATTTTCCAAAATTTTGGAAAAAAAATTTTGACACCTTGTCAAGTAAGGGCATATAACGTTTTTCTGAAAAGCAGAGAACAAAATTCTTTTAAAAGATTTGTAGCCAATAGATTTTGAAATAAATACTCCAAATTTCAGATCATTCCAAAATGTGGTTTGGTCCCATCGTTGACTTAAATTTTGGTGAAATTTTCATAAAAAACCTTTTCACCATTATAGGTACGTAAAAACGTTGGGAATCGAGTGTCGTTTCAGAGGGAAAAAAAGCCATATATACGAGAAATTGAGGGGGCTTCTGTGATTGGCTGAATTGATCTCCATTTTATATAAATATTTATTTCCAGGTTCTGGACGAAAAAATTGGGAATCGAGTGTTTTCAAAAAAAGCTATATATACAGAAATTTTCAATCTAATCGGTTGAAAAAAATTTTATTTCAACATGGATCCTCCCCATAATTATGATAAAGATTTCGCTCAATAGGAGCACAAGCAAATAAACTATAATAAAAAAACAAATATAGACTGAGGAAACTAAACTCGATAAGAAAATGGGAAAATTTAAATTTCCTTTTCAGTTCTCTTGATGATGGTCCAATAATAGTGGAACCGAAACGTTAGACTTTGTTAAATATAAAAAAAAAATGCATAATTCAATATTGTTTTTTCCAAATCGTGAGATCACTAAAAGTAAAATAATAATGAAAAACGGATGTTACGTTTATTTCTGGCCATCCTGTTTAAATTATATATATATATATATATATATATATATATATATATATATATATATATATATATATATATATATATATATATATATATATATATATATATATATATATATATATATATATAATATATATATATATATATATCCCAAGGTTTCATAACTTGGTTTAAAAATGAAAAGCAGGAGTTTATTTAATTTCAAAAATATTAATATTTTTTCTTCAGCTAAAATTAATTTATTTTTAGAAATATTTTTCCTTTAACAAAAGCCAAAACTTTGGAACAAACCAATCACCAATCACAGGTGATACTCATCAATTTATTTATTTATTTATTTTTTTAACAAAAAATTACTAAAACACATGGAAACGGCAAAGAAAATAGAAATGTTATTAAAAAACGAGCTCTATTTCTGTTTTAGAACGAACAAGTCCACAAAAGACTGAATTAAGTCTAATATATACTAATCACCAAATTTTGTCAAAACAGCTTTTGATTTTATTTCATAATTCCACAAGAAATTTTCCTTAAAAACCTTTATTATTTAACATAAAAGAATATATTTTTAGAGCTTTTTAGTCCTTACTCTGATGTAGAAAGCAGTATTTTAACATATTTCGTAATATATCTGAAGTACTTATGAATATTGAAGTCTCATAAGGGTTCTGTTTGTTTGTTTCTATGTCGCTCAATACATAAACGACATTTCTATAAATAAAAATCCCCACTGCATTACACTATACCAATGACCTTATGTTTCTATAAATAAAAATCCCCACTGCATTACACTATACCGATGACCTTATGTTGTGATCAACTGAATATTACTCCACTATCAATAATGGAACTGGTTAGAAATTAGTTGAAACTTTGTTTGATCTTAATAAACCTATAATTAATTCAGCTGATTTTGAATACATTATTTTAACATCCAAATTCCATTTTGATCTTAATAATAACCAAGGTAAGACTAGTGAAACGCCTTAACTCTCTTAGTATGTTGAAGCAGAACAGTGTCAGCTTTTATTTATACACTTAGTGTTTTCAAAATTAAGTAGGACTTGAGATATTAATTAATTTATTGGATTTAAAATTACCTTAAAAAACTTCACGGTTGCTTTATTTTTTACTTTATTTTTTCAAATAAATTATATTTAATTGCTCGATATTATTTGAATGTTGCTGATCTCATTCAAAAACATTATGATATCTTGGTTATTAGATTAATGTAAATGTGATTGATGTTCTTGCAAAAATTTTCAATTCTAATAATAAGGCAAATATGTTTTGATTTTGATAAAAATTTTCTTCGTTGCTTAATAGTTTTGAATGATAACTATTTTTTTAGTGACCAGGTGGTATTTCTTTAGGCATCCTTTCTATAGATTAATGGTATTTTATATTTATCAATGGGACCAGGCGGTATTTCTTGAGGCAATTTTTCTATAGATTAATGGTATTTTATTTCCATCTTTGTGACCAAGTGGTATTTCTTGAGGCATTCTTAATGGTATTTTATATCATTCTTTCTAAATTTTGGAAAAAAGTTTTAAAAGAAAAAAAAAAACAAATAAACTTTTTCCCAACATATTTAATATATTTTTCTACTGAAAATAATATACAGTCAAAAAGATATTAGAATGTCTATTCAGTTTATAAGCATTATAAAAACTCTGCAAATTCCGGGAATTTCTAAGGATTAACTAAATAAAGTCTAAATTCTAAAATCTAAAGCTTCAAGTCTATTATATATTATTATTATTATTATTATTATTATTATTATTATTATTATTATTATTATTATTATTATTATTATTATTATTATTATTATTATTATTATTATTATTATTATTATTATTATTATTATTTTTATTATTATTATTATTATTATTATTATTATTATTATATACATTATTATTATTATATTATTATTATTCAATATTATTATTATTATAATTATATTAGTATTATTGTTAATATTTAATTCATTATCACTACTATTATTATTACTATTTCTGTAAATCTTAATTCTCATTATAATTGTGTAATCATCATTACTATTAATATTTATTATTATTATTATTATAATTATATATTATTATTATTATTATTATTATTATTATTATTATTATTATTATTATTATTATTTTTTATAGGTATTTTTATTAGTGTGGTGATTATTTTAATTAGAATGTGTTTGAGGAAGGAAGGAGTATTAATGTCTATGGGCTTCCATTAAGAAAGGACGAGAGAAGCGCACGCATTAATGAAAGCCATTAGTTTATTATTTATTTATTTATTTATTTTATTTATTCATTTTTATTATTTTTCATTTATTTGCTTTTATTTATTTATTTCTTCTATTGTTATGATTGTTTTTAATTTTTTTTCAGTATATATTTATTAACTTATCTAGATTAATTAGTAATAGTAATATAATAGTAATATTTATTTATTAGTAGTAATATTTATTAACTTATTTAGATTTTTAATGATATTTTTATAAATTTAACGATTTATCGATGAAAATTTCGATAAAAAACAAATGGGCAAGTCGATATTTTTTTTTTTAAACTGACAATTATTCTTTTAGAATTATCAGTTTTCTATTTCCAACTTCCAATTAAAAGATTATAAATAAAATATTGTTCAATTTAAAACTTCAGAATTATTGATTTTATACTCATTTCCAAAAATTTTTTTTTTTTTTATTTTTTTTTTTTTTTTTTTTTTTTTTTTTGCTGGGAATATACATGAATTTTGGATAGAAGTATTATTTCCCAAAACGATGCTCAAGTATTGCTGAATTAGTAACTTAAAATTGTTGAAACATGAAATTATATTTTATTTAAATATTATTTATGTTTAGACAAATAATTTAAATATTATTTATGTTTAGACAAATAATTAAATATCTTTCAATTTTGGTCAATTCTTTACTGATTGATACACTTGGTCTTAAATTGATGGTAGTCCGTATAAAATCGACCAATTGGAATTTTAAGGGCAGTGATTAATATAGAATTATTTTTCACACTCCTTTTGAAATTTTCATGAAATTGTCATGAAACTTGCTCCAAAGATATGAAAACATTCGGCTACCTAATATAATGATAGTTTCTTACATTGTTCAAAATGATGCATTTTCATTATTGGATGGATTAAGTATAGGTTGAGATGGAATATTCCATTATACTTAGGTTCCCAATAGTTCGTCTTTTTCCGGCTTCACTTACGCTGGAAATCTTTAACGAATTCTTTACCATACACGAAATACTTATGGAAAAGTTCAGAAGTTCTTCAATCCCACATCAACCTCTTCAAAAATACCAAAAAGTCTCAAACACATTATCATTAATAAATAGAAATAAAGTCTCGGAGATGCAAGGAGAAACAGCATTATTCTTCATCCACATCAACCTCTTAAAAATACTAAAAAGTCTCAAACACACACATTAGAAATATATTTATTATCCAGTTAATAAATAGCGAAACATCAAAGTCTCGGAGATGCAAGGAGGAACAGCATCTAAAGAATGAACCTAGTCCACTCCTTCCACATTATCACTTGGGAGTTGGAGACCTCTAAAGGTAATATTGGGGTCTCCAGGACTTCACAGCCGGTTTGTTTTGATACAGGGTCTTGCGATCTTTTTCTTCATTATTTTCGGCAGTATTCTAACGCTTAATTCAAATTTTCACTTTATAGAACATCACTTTTCTTATTTTTAACACTACATCTTACTGTCTATATCCTCAATTTTCATCCTGAGATGAATGTTGCCTGTATGCCGCGATATGTTATCTGATATCGTATTTCTAATTTTTGAAGTATACAAAATATTTTACATTGAGGTTCGGCTTTCTTGCCAATTTACGATAAAATTTAGATGTTCTGTTTTTTGTCTTTCTTAACTTTTAATGACTATCTGAGCTCCAAATTTGAAAACATTTTGTCTTCTCCTTTCTCTAACTAAAATTGTCATTCTGGTGGTTGTAATATTTTCTTATAATTATTAATATTAATTTGGTGAACTTTATTTCTATTTCCCTTTGCACAATAGCCTTGAGCACAAATACAGCTCCTTAGAGAAATCATGACTCTCTTAGAGATAAATCCCACATGCTAGAAAATTGTATTTTTTCTTAATTTCTGACCTATCTCCTTAAACTTTTAAATTCTTTCCATCTCTAGGTTCGTCTGATCATTATATAATCTCTGTATCCTTTTTCTTCACTTAGGTAAGGTCTTCGCTTCAATGAGGAACGTTTTCAGCACCGTTGCTGTGAATTAGGCTGACCTACCGTCATTTTAACTATTGACTTTCTTTGAAATGCTTACTGCTTCAGCAGTAGGCCTCCGTCAGAGAGTGCATAAAGCATAACCATGGTGATTCTCCCGGTCATGGAAGAGCAAATTAATTCCTCTCCCTTCAACTAAATCATAAAGCTTTGATTATCTCTATACATCCTGGCTCTATTCGTCACATGAATGCTGCTTTTAGGAATAATCTCATCTTCAAACTCTAAAATCTCATTCCACTTATGTTTTACCCCGAAATCTTTCAAAGTCTATTTTACAAAACAATAAATAGTCTTTTTTGAGAAAATGTAATAAACTTATAATTTACCTTCTTTAATATACTTTGTTTTATCTTCTTTCTCACTACTTGAAATTTTTCTCCTAAATATAAAATTTTCACTCATATATTTTATTTTTCTTACATCATGATCAATACATTATTTTCCACCTCCTTCGTACATTTAGAGCTAATATTTTAACCTCTTCCAAAGATCTGAGCTTAACAATAAGAAAACTTATGGACATGGAGATTTTCCTCCTATGGTCGTTAAAGTTTGTGTGTTGGAGCAAATGACAAAAATGTCACAACAAAATATTCAATACCAACAACAAGAACACATGCTGCACATAAGAAAGTAGCTTCACCGTTTTATTATTTAATAAGAAAATAATTTTGAAAATTTGTTAAGATATATTTGTCTTTTGTCACAAGGATTTGCGACTATTTTTGCAGTGAAATGCCTGTAGATAATTTTGCTTAGGATCCATGTAGATGCGATATATATATATATATATATATATATATATATATATATATATATATATATATATATATATATATATATTATATATATATATATATTAAACATCAATGTTTAAAGTTTGCTATAGGGGAATCGAACCCGGGCCCTATAGCACAAAAGCATTGAGTTCTACCACTACGCTACTGGCGGTTCGAAAGAGAAATCAAAAGAGGAGGCTTATGAATTCACAAGAGCAACCTCCAAGGACTTCTCCGACCGCGCTTGAGCTTGTGATAATATGACCAGGGCTCGGCCCCCACTTTCCTCTCGCAAACAGAACAGATAGGTCAACAATTAAGGTCTGCTAACTCTCTCGCAGATCAAATACATTAAACATCATTGTTTAAATTTTACTTTAGTAGAATCGAACCCTGGCCCTATAGCACAAAAGCATTGAGTTCTACCACTACGCTACTGGCGGTTCGAAAGAGAAATCAAAAGAGGAGGCTTATGAATTCACAAGAGCAACCTCCAAGGACTTCTCCGACCGCGCTTGAGCTTGTGATAATATGACCAGGGCTCGGCCCCCACTTTCCTCTCGCAAACAGAACAGACAGGTCAACAGTTAAGGTCTGCTAATGAGCGTAGGGGTAAACCTCTATGCTTTTGTGTTTTAGGGCTTGGGTTCGAATCCCCTATAGCAAACTTTAAACAATGATGTTTAATGTGTTTGATCTGCGAGAGAGCAAGTAGACCTTAATATATATATATATATATATATATATATATATATATATATATATATATATATATATATATATATATATATATATATATATATATATATATATATATATATATATATATATATATATATATATATATGTAGTGAAAGATAACATAACATTATTTGATTTTAAATTTCCCTTTCTGATTAACCGTAAAATAAACCTAAAAATCTGAAAGTGCGAAATGAATTTGAAAATGTGAAGCAACATCTTCGAAACAAATATCTGCAACCTAATAATAAATATCAACACAGAACATTTTTATATATGAATTCATTTGAATTCGTTAATTAGAGATAGTCTCCTTTTCAAAGGAGAAGATCTCTTCGATATTTGCGTTTTAAAGTTCCATTATTATTTTCTTGAAAGCTTCTGTTAATAACGAACTATATTCATTTGTTATAACCGTACAAAATATATTTAAAATATTTACATTAAATCTTATTTCACTATATTCAATATATGGAATCTTGCTTTTAGTGTTGAATTATATATATATATATATATATATATATATATATATATATATATATATATATATATATATATATATATATATATATATATATATATATATATATATATATATATATATATATATATATATATATATATATATATATATATATATATATATATATATATATATATATATATATATATATATATATATATATATATATATATATATATATATATATATATATATATATATATATATATATATATATATATATATATATATATATATATATATATATATATATATATATATATATATATATATATATATATATAATCCGGAAATTTATTCTAGAACCAATTTCTTAGCAGAGTCCACAGGGAATAAAATATCCAAAACCAATTTTTCGAAATATAAATAACGCATATAAAATAATTATATATTATATATATATATATATATATATATATATATATATATATATATATATATATATATATATATATATATATATATATATATATATATATATATATATATATATATATATATATATATATATATATATATATATATATATATATATATATATATATATATATATATATATATATATATAATATATATTATATATATTATATATATATATATATATATATATATATATATATATATATATATATATATATATATATATATATATATATATATATATATATATATATATATATATATATATATATATATATATATATATATATATATATATATATATATATATATATATATATATATATATATATATATATATATATATATATATATATATATATATATATATATATATATATATATATATATATATATATATATATATATATATATATATATATATATATATATATATATCTTTTTTGTTCTATCACCAACTAATTTTTGCATTTTTCATCAATGATCTCTTATATGTCGGCTCTTCTCTTATACATTCTTATTCAGATCACTCCATCTTTCATTACTTCTTTCAAATTGAAAGAAAATCCCCTCAATAGGAAATAATTAATGCTAAGATGTGACCTTGTAGCCTTTCTGATCTTTCATGCAACTCTGGGGCAAAAAAAAGCATAGTTGTTTTCAATGCCTCTAAAACTCAGTTCCATTTGATATATTTTGTAAACAACTTCAACATTTTCGAAAACACAACTCGAACATTTTTCTTCTTTTAATAATATTTGTGTTTCTTTTTTCTTGTGTCTTTCTTAGAAGTCAAATGTTCTGAGAAGCTTTGAGATCTTCTCACCACTCCAAATGTTAATCTTTACTAGGGATGGAGCGATACCAAAATTTTTACCGATACCGATACCGATACCTAAAAATTCCCCGAAGCCGATACCCGATACCCGATACCTGAAAATTCATACTTGCTACTGATACCACTACCGATACCGATACTTTACTTTATACAAATTTTTTGCCGATACCGATACCGAAAAAGTACCGATACTTAATATAAATCATACCGATACCGATACTTCACTCCATCCCTAATCTTTACAATGGCGTTGTTCACCTTGGCATAATTTTATATCAAAAAGTTCTTAATAAAATCAATAACTAATAATTTTATGATATACTTCAAAAACCATCAAGAGTTAAGAATGTTTATAATATAAATAAAATTTTAATAGTCTTATTTTCAACCATCAATATTTAACATTCAATACATGGGAAATTAATTGAAAATTGAAACTTTTTTTTATGGGTTTTAAAAGATATGATCTATTTTACAAGAAATAAAACTACGATTACTGCATATAAAAAAAATACTTTTGTAAATTTTGACGAGCTCGTATTTTATTTTGTCATTTATTATTTAACTAATTTTTTGTTTATGATTAGTTTAATAATAAGATTTTTATTCAACATTTTTCTAGCCCATTCAATTTTGAATTCAATTTGCAAGAGTTGTTTGAAGTCAATATGGTAGGCCATTGGTCGAAAGGTTCAGTCTTCTATTAGAAAAGGCTTCACTTGCTGCGACATTTCGCGACAACTCATTTTCTATTTCCATTAACCAATATTACAAATGTCAGTAAACCATTAGCCTCAGTAATCGACATATTTCATTTAAATACGTTTTCTCAGCTCTCTCTCTCTCTCTCTCTCTCTCTCTCACTCTCACTCTCTCTCTCTCTCTCTCTCTCTCTCTCTCTCTCTCTCTCTCTCTCTCTCTCTCTCTCTCTCTCTCTCTCTCTCTCTCTCTCTCTCTCTCTCTCTCTCTCTCTATCTCTCTTCTCTATAACCCAAAATGAAAACAAAATGATCTGCAAAATTTATAAGAATATTTGAATATAAACGAAACAAAAACAACAGCAGCAGTAAAGAGAAAAACAGTCATAGCGACAATAATAATAATAATAATAATAATAATAATAATAATAATAATAATAATAATAATAATAATAATAATAATAATAATAATAATAATAATAATAATAATAATAATAATAATAATAATAATAATAATAATAATAATAATAATAATAATAATAATAATAATAATAATAAATAATAATAATAATAATAATAATAATAATAATAATAATAATAATAATAATAATAATAATAATAATAATAATAAATAATAATAATAATAATAATAATAATAATAATAATAATAATAATAAAATAATAATAATAATAATAATAATAATAATAATAATAATAATAATAATAATATATAATAATAATAATAATAATAATAATAATAATAATAATAATTATAACGAAGAAATATGCTGCCAATTTCAGAGAAAAAGTACAACATTCGTTAATAATGTTTGATGAAAAGTAAAGAATAAAAGAAAGATGCTAAAGTGATAGACAGGTGGGAAAGTCATAACCAGGAAATGACATCAATTTTTAAGTCAAAGACAATGAAAACAATTAGACTTCAAAAGCAATAACAAGAATATGATAAACAAATTCAACCAAATGAATGACAAAAACAACGGAGTATATCAAATAAATGACCACTACAACAGCAATAGAGAAACAAAAAAGAAAAACAAGAACAACAAATAAAACAACGATAACATTCCCAACTTAAAAAAACAAAAGCAAAAATAACAAATAACATCTACAAGCAAAAACAAAAACATTTATAAAGGCGATAACAAAAACAGCAACAACAAAAACAAAAATAAGGAATAAAACAAGCACACAAAAAAATCACAAAAAAACAACAACAAAAAAAACAAACAAAAAAAAAAACAAGAAAGTTAATCAGATTTGACCTCGTAAAGAAAATCCCAAAATTTCAAAGGGTAATTTTCCTTGAGTTTCATATATCAGTTTTTATTTTCTTCATTTTCTTCTATATGATTTTAACATTATGCAAATAAAAAAAGAAACTTTCATCCTTTATATATATATATATATATATATATATATATATATATATATATATATATATATATATATATATATATATATATATATATATATATATATATATATATATATATATATATATGGAGATGAAAAAAGAGACATACGGGTTTATAAACCAATAACGACTCAAATTCAGATTTTATATATTATTTTGTGTAATAATTTGACAATATTTTGTAATACAATTATATATATATATATATATATATATATATATATATATATATATATATATATATATATATATATATATATATATATATATATATATATATATATATATATATAACAGCTTAGAATGATCATTTCAAATAAAAATAAGGCCTTTGGAAGCTAAAAAATTTCCATCAGACTCCCATTAAAGAAAATTAAAATGCTAAGAGCAAGATTAAACAGGAAAAAAGAAAACCAATTATATATACATACAAAAAGAAACATTTTAAAACAATTAAATTAAAACATTAATAAAGACAATACGATAATAATAAATTAAGATAAAATAATGTGAGAGAAAAACGAGCATAAAAAAGATAAAAAAAATAAAAAATAAAAAATAAACTGAAATAAAATAAAATTATTACATTAAAATTAAAATATTAAGAACAATTAATAAAGAGCAAAATAGAAAAAAAATTCTTTATTTTTAATATTTTTTTATTTTTTTTTATTTTTTATTTTTTTTATTTTTTTATTTTTTTACGAGAAAACCAATTAAAAACTCGAAGGATTCTCAGAAGTGAAAGCCTGTCATAGAATAAAGTCCTAAACCTTAATAGGATAACAGTTAATTACTGATATTATAAAAGGGCAAATTTAATTGCATTAATAATAATAATAATAATAATAATAATAATAATAATAATAATAATAATAATAATAATA
>SEYY01025015.1:7500-21239 GCA_009176605.1 Armadillidium nasatum
TATATATATATATATATATATATATAATATATATATATATATATATATATATATATATATATATATATAATATATATATATATATATATATAATATATACATATAATATATATAATATATATATATTATATAATAATATATATTATATATATATATATATATATATATCATATATATAATAATATAAATATATATATATATATATATATATATATATATATATATATATATATATATATATATATATATATATATATATATATATATATATATATATATATATATATATATATATATATATATATATATATATATATATATATATATATATATATATATATATATATTATATATATATATATATAATATTATATATATATATATATATATATATATATATATATATATATATATATATATATAATATGTATATATGTATGTATGTATATATATCTTTTCTATTCCCTCAGTACTGGGGTCTCTTCTTTGAGATATTGTTAAGTCTTTTTGATGGAGTGGTTTTACTCATATCGAAATCTGTTTGAACTTTAAAATCTTTTCACATTTCATCTACTCTTCTATTTAATTTTTTAGGAGTATATGCTAATAGAGGCCTATTTAAAATATAGGAGTCTAGAACGCTTATCGCTATCAAGTTTTTTTTTTTTTTTAAAGTTTAAATCACATTATTAAAGGAGTGTGGTTCTTAGCCAGGGAAATTGAGTTATATGTTATTTCTGACCAAGATGATAAGTTATGTAGATTATTTGGGTTTTGGATAGGGAAACCCTGCTACGGTACAGACCAATCAAGTTAATTTTTAACTAACTGTGGGAGTGGTTTGGAATCATTGATAGGCGACCTTCTCTGTAGGACCAATTTTAGAGAGAATGTAGTATTGTATGTGTTAAAATAGCTTGGAATGTTGTAAGTGTTGACTATCCACCGTTGCGTCGTCCTCGTTGCACGAGGGGTGCCCTGCTTTCGCACCAATTTTGTGTGGACGTAGGGAATCCCAGGCTAGCCCGTTGTGGTACCTCCTTCTTTCCAGCCACCTCTATTCTGTGGAATTCTCTAAATCTTCTATTTTTCCAACTGTATTTAATCTTCCACTCTTCAAGTCTTCCGTCTGCGCCCACCTGAGGGCTGTGCGTTAGGTGTGTGTGTTTGTGTGAGTTTTGTCCTTGTGTGTGTGCCCCCTCCTTGAAAAGGGCTCTGCCCGTGAGTGTTGGCGTTTTGTAAAAAAAAAAAAAAAAAAAAAAAAAAAATGTTTTTAAGCGATTTGTGAGCATTGAGATTAGGGTAATAATAAACCATCTACACTAATTTTATTTAATTTATATTTAGCCGACGAGTTGTTGTATCATTATTTTTACTCTATAGATTTGAAAATGATATTTGTCATTCTAAACTCATTTATTTTGTCACATTCAACTTTGTAACCACAAGATTGACTGATATGCTCAATCTTTAAAAAATTCTTCGGCAAAATATTTCTTCTTGTAATTTGCATTTAACTTCTATATTTTATATATATATATTAATATATATATATATATATATATATATATATATATATATATATATATATATATATATATATATATATATATATATATATATATATATATATATATATATATATATATATATATATATATATATATATATATATATATATATATATTATATATATATATATATATATATATATATATATATATATATATATATATATATATATATATATATATATATATATATATATATATATATATATATATATATATATATATATATATTATATATATATATTATATATATATATATATATATAATTTATATTATTATATATATAAGAAAAATTATTTTTTATTTTTAAGGTTTAAAAATTAGATTTTAAAAAATAAAAAAAATAAAAAAAAAAAAAAAAAAAAAAAAAAAAAAAAAAAAAAAACTTATTTTATATATATATATAATATATATATATATATATATATAATATATATATATATATACTATATATATATATATATATATATATATATATATATATATTATATATATATATATATATATATATATATATATATATATATGGATAATTTGGAAGGTCGGGGAACGTGCCTCAAATTCATTATTTTGGCGACACTCTAATTCTCTTATTATTTGATGTATCAAATTATTTTTTTCAGTTTTGTAGGGACAATTAAAAATCTTTTAAAGATTTACAAAAATTTTTTATGAAATTCTTAAATTTAATTTTTCACGTAGCCTAAAAACATTTTACCAAATATAGATCTTTTGGTTAACTCCTCTTTTTTTTAATGAGCATTAATGAGCATTTCCATGCTATTTGGTAAGATTTTTGCGGTCCAAACTGATCGAATTCGGGAATGCTTTTTGTATATTTTGCTTTTGGAAGGGAAATTGGGATTCTTTGCGTAAATTTTTTCATTTAAGCAGCTCGACAATGATGCAAATTTTGTCCGTTAATGACGTCATAGTGAGTTGTATTGACGTCATATCAGTTGGTATTTGCATTTTCGCTATAAAAATTTTTTAATTATTATAGAAGGTAAAATAGTTATTGTGACCGATATGAATTATACACTAAAACATGAAGGATATTTCTATTATAGCCTTTTAGTCTAAAATCTTTCAACTTATTCTTCTATTACTTTTAATTTGATGTTATTATTGAAGTATTTAGCAACTTTATAAAATACTGCGTTGTGAACGTTGCCACATAAATCCTGGAATATCGTCCCTTTACATTTGGCACATTCTAATATAGATCAAATTATAGCTTGTATTATTATATAATTAATTTAATTTTGCTTTTATTCGGTCATTAATTTTAAATATTCTCTTAATTTATGATATATCACTTATAATGTTATATACCAACTTTTTGCAATAAACAAAGTATTAAATTTAAAATTACATTCAATATATTTCGAAAATGTTATTATGACTATTATTTATTGCAATATATTTGAATCAACAGAAAGTCTGGTACCAATATGTATGATAGTCGATTAGTTCGAAAAATATTATGATTTGTAAGATTAATAGTATCATTATCATAAATTATACTTATTAGGCAAGAAAAGTATCAAAGCTTGATAGATGATTTAAAAACTACATATACCCTTTAATAGTTGCTCGTTGTTGTTTCTACTACCAGAATTCGGACCCATGTCTCCCGATTATTAGGTTTGCATGTATATATATATACCCTTTAATAGTTGACATATTTATGTTACTTTTTCCTGACAATATTCAAACGCACGTCTACTGTATAATGAGTGGAAGACTTGCAATCCATATGACATTCCCACAATTTTGTCCTCTTTGTTTCCTGGTGAAATCATTATTACTTTCTTAAAAAAAAGCTAAATTATATGCTCTGATTTAAGATGAAAATAAAATAGATATTTTCTTACTATAAAAATAATTAAATTGAAATAATTTAAAAGTTGTCTTTTGACAGAACATAGTTGTCTATTGACGGAATTTTTGAAGCTTGTCTTTTGACAGAATTTTGAAGCTTGTCTTTTGACAGGATTTTGAAGTCTCTTTTGACAGAATTTTAAGGCCTGTCTTTTGACTGGGGTTTTGAGGCCTGTCTTTTGACGGAATTTTGCAATGTCTTTTGATGGGATTTTGAAGCCTGTCTTTTGACAGAATTTTAAGGTTTGTCTTATGATAGAACAGATAAGGGGTTATATGTTAAAAAACAGTAAATAAATATTTGTAATATTTTGAAGAGATGAAAATAAATGAAATAAAGAAAATAAGATATTGGTGGTAAAAATGGTGTTGTTTGGAAGTGGTAATAGTGATGATAATTTTATAATTAAATGAAGCACCAGCATATGATCTTTGTCATTGCATTGCTGGAAAAATTGAAAAAAAAAAAAACTGTATCATGTTTGCACATCTAATTACATACTCTCTTAATAGATGCTTGTTTTTTTTTTTTTTTATATTATTCATTGTAACAAGATGGATATTAATTGTCAAAACGTTTTTAGGATAAAACTAGAAAAATTACAAATGTTGATAGTTGATTTAAAAATACTTCTTAATTTCGTAAATAATTTGGACTCATATATATCAGGAAAATTTTGTATTGGCTGATACAGTAGATTCAGACCCATGTCTCCCGATATTAGGTTTGCATGTATATATATATATACCCTTTAATAGTTGACATATGTTACTTTTTCCTGACAATATTCGAACGCACTTCTAATGTATCATGTTTGCAATATCTAATTACATACTCTCTTAATAGTTGCTTGTTATTGTTTTTATATTATTCATTGTAAAAAGATGGATATTAGTTGTCAAAAATTTTTTAGGATAAAAACTAGAAAAATTACAAATATTGAAGTTGATTTAAAAATACTTCGTAATTTCGTAAATAATTTGGACTGGAAAAAGTTTGTATTAGCTGATTACAGCAATGAATTCAGTGCTTGGTTATCAGTTATGTGTATGGGAAAATAGCTGGCCTAGTATCATTATCATAAATTATACTTATTTAGGCTAGAAAAGTATCAAAGCTTGATAGATGATTTAAAAACTACATACACCCTTTAATAGTTGCTCGTTGTTGTTTCTACTATCAGAATTCGGACCTATGTCTCCCGATATTAGGTTTGCATGTATATATATATATATACTCTTTAATAGTTGACATATGTTACTTTTTCCTGACAATATTCGAACGCACGTCTAATGTATCTTGTTTGCAACATCTAATTACATACTCTTAATAGTTGCTTGTTATTGTTTTTTTTTATATTATTCATTGTAAAAAGGTGGATATTAATTGTCATAAAAATTTTAGGATAAAAACTAGAAAAATTACAAATATTGAAGTTGATTTAAAAATACTTCGTAATTTCGTAAATAATTTGGACTGGAAAAAGTTTGTATTAGCTGATTACAGTAATGAATTCAGTGCTTGGTTATCAGTTATGTGTATGGGAAAATAGCTGGCCTAATCAAAGACTTGTACTATATATTGTATTCCATAGCTGTAGTTTTTGATCAATCTTTTTGGTACGGTCCATTTAGGTTGCAATTGCGTTTTTGATAAATATATTTTGCATGTTGCATAGGTCATTAAATTGACTAAGTGTTATAATAAAAGAGACAGAAGGTTGAGAGTTAATATCAGCAATATCTTATGGTGAACCATTCTCAAATTGTGATGAAAAAAAAATATTTTGCTCCAGTGAACCCACTGTGTTCTAATAAACAATTATAATTTTAGTTTTAAATTTTTTTTATTTTTAAATTTAAGATAATTTTTAATTCAAGGTACTAAATGAATATCTATGACATCTACTAACACAAATGCAAAAAGAGGTTTTAATGAAACTTATCCCCAATAAAATTTAAAACTGAAAAGTAGAATTTAAATTTTTTGATAAAAGATAGGTATTTATTAGTGATTCTTCCCCTTTACCCCAACCCATTAAATATAAAAATTACTTCATAAGTTAAGGATTTTTTTTTTTTAATTCTCTCAGGCTTTATTTATTATTGCCTCTGTAATTGGTTTTCATTTAATTTTTGTTCTTAGATGTTACAGTTTAAAAGATATTAATTTCCTACCATGAACTAAACAGTTACCAGAACTTAAATCAACATTTCAAAAACCTGAATCATATCTCTTCTAAGATACCTTTCTCTGTTAAAAAACATTCCCAATTCCTTGAGAATAGTCTTTGCAACTTATATTCAAATCCAGAATCATTCTTGTTTTGGTCAGTACTGCACTGCCTCCAGCGTTATTAATGCCAAACCTGTGACATAGCATTTCTCAACCTTTTAGCCTTATGACCACTCCCCAAACCTCCCCACCAAAAAATGGTCAAATAGGTAATAGCTTAGTTCACCACAACATGTATTTTCACTATATTGAAAATATAATGACAAAATGTGCTGAAATTTTTTTTTGCTGTATATTTTTAAAACATGAAATGTTAGGTCAGAAAAGTAAATATCACCACCATTCATGGGTTGGTGAGTATTGAATATTTGGTAATAGTCTGGTTCTTGAAAATATTTTTTTTCTAATATACTAAACTATGAAAATGGAATGATCTGAAATAGTTTTTTTTAGGTAAATTGGGGCGAGGAAAACTATTTTATACACTAAAAACTCCAAATTTATATATATGACCTTGTATACAAGATGCTCCCATTTTTTTTTAATTTTACAAAAGTACTATTTTTAGCAACTTTAATGTTTTTCAATTTTGTAAACTTTTATAACTTAAAAAATATTTTAAAAAAAGGCTTGTGAAGCAACAATTTTGTAAAAAATCTTATTATTCTTTCAATGCATAACTATATTGTGATTATTTGAAAAATTTTTATAATCTGCAATGATTGAAAAAACAATATTTTGTCTTTCATCTTCAATAGTTTTATACAAGAAATGCAAATTAATAGTTTCACACATATCCTCTTAGAAACACCATCGTCTTTTAATTAAAAAATGAAAGGTAAATATTAAGAAGTTGTCTGACATTTCGATATATAGAAATATTGATACATGGAAACATTGATATTAAGGATGTAACGATAGTATCTGTATTGGCCATTGGCCATTTTTTTGGGTATCGGTTTGGTATTGGTTAATATGGCTGATACTTGGCCGATACTCCGATACTCCTTACTTTTTGGGTGAAGAATTATGAGAAAGATGATGTATTGTTCAATTATTCATCACACATATTATCTGATCGTCAAAAATTCTTACTTTCCCTTGGCCTTAACTTTGGAATCCCATACAAAAGCATCTCTTTTTACAAATTTTTTCTCAGTTTTGAAAAAATAGCAAACCTATTCAAAATCTTCCCTATCTACCAAGGACAGCTCTCAGAAGTACTCCAAGAATTACGAAACATTGCACACAAGTATTTTTGCAGTAAGAAAAACAAAATCAATCACCCCTTCTTCACTAAAAATGATCTTCCCATATTAAAAAACCTGTCAAAAAACAAAAATCTTGTTATCTGCCACCCTGACAAAGGAAAGGGTGTTGCACTACTCAATAGAAAAGACTACTTGGATAAAATGAATCATATCCTCTCTGACAACACAAAATTCATCAGATGTACCACTGAACCTTCTAACGTTGATTCAAACTCAACAGAAAACTAAAATTCCTCAGAGATTCCTTTAACATCAGTGACCTGTCCTTCTCAGAACTGTTGAGTACAGGTTCATCACTAGGAGTTCTCTATGGACTGCCGAAGGTCCAAAAGCCTTCTTGCCCTCTTCGAACCAATACTGGCTGCCTACGACATGTATAATTATTATTTGGCTAAGTTATATATATATATATATATATATATATATATATATATATATATATATATATATATATATATATATATATATATATATATATATATATATATGAAAAATCAAGGAAAACCGGGGTTGCCGGCCGGGGTTAAAAGGGCAAATTATACTTAAATTTTTTTTTTTTTTTAAATTTTCAGCCGATTCTGCTGAAACTTTCAGTTATATAGATTTTTTACCGGTAAGAAAAGTCCATTTCTAGCGTTTTTCCGAGTCTATTACGGTTAAAAGTTATATAACTTATAAGTGCTTATATAACTTTTTTTCTAGACGTGATATCAAAAACCTATTCCCACCAATGCAAGAAATTGGGGCAAAGGTATTCAGCAAAATTTTTAGCTCATGTGGACCAGTGGTTTGATCAAGTTATTCATTTTTTTTTAACTTTGGATCCAAATAAGTTTCAAACCGTTATAGACTCAAAAAAATGCTTGAAATCAACTCAGAACTTCGTGAAAAAATTCACATACTTTGAAAATTTCAGCTCAATCAGTCAAATAATAAAAAAAAAATTCAAACAAAATATAAGAAAATTAAGATTTTTTTCTTTTCTGTTTTCTTTTGACCGCTCCTTTTCTGCTAGTGAATGTTCATCTTTGTGTTTTGATTTTAGATACTACAAAAAGATTTGGTTGAAATTTTTTTACTTGTAGCACCCGGAGGTTCTCTTCTAAGTTTCCTGACTGCAGATGTTAACATTTAGCTATTTCGAGCCTATCCTGAAACATTGTAAAGTATTCAAATACTGCAGAAGCTGATCTTTTAGCCATATTGACTGAAAGTATGAACAAAAAATAATAATTTTTAAATAATGCTGCTAAATGATACAAGTTTGATACATGGCAATAAAATAACAATGATATGTATAAATACAGGTTAAATTGATAATTTTATATCTTGCATTTTTTCAAACTTTACCTTAGGGTCTTACTTAAGTAAACCTGTTGAATCACTTTTATGAATTAGAATTTTTTTTTTTTTAATTTTTGTACTTTTTTAAACTTTAACTATACAAAATTGTAATTTTTTAATTTTTTTTTTGGAGAAAATGCATATAATCATTAATTTAAGTGAATGTTGGCTATTCTACTCCTTCCTTACAATTAAATAAACCTTATATCTAATTTTCTTAACCTAAAATTTCAGTGCTTTTGACCTCTTTACAAATTTTAGAAAACCCCGGCCAGAACCCCGGCCCCGGCCAAATTTGGGTGACCCCCGGCCCCAGCCAAATTCCAACCCCGGTCGGTTCCTATATATATATATATATATATATATATATATATATATATATATATATATATATATATATATATATATATATATATATATATATATATATATATATATATATATATATATATATATATATATCCTGAGCAGTTATATGTATTATACATATTAATTCCACGATAAAAGTGGCTAATGAATGAATAACAAATGTACTGCGTACTTCGGATAAGAACCTTGGTCAAGCTAACTCTACTCCCAAGTTGTGGTCGGGGAGACATTCGAGAGCTTTTCACTAGTTTGGACCCAGGTTCGAATCCCCGAGCAGTTATATATATATATATATATATATATATATATATATATATATATATATATATATATATATATATATATATATATATATATATATATATATATATATATATATATATATATATATATATATATATATATATATATATATATAGGAACCGACCGGGGTTGGAATTTGGCCGGGGCCGGGGTCACCCAAATTTGGCCGGGGCCGGGGTTCTGGCCGGGGTTTTCTAAAATTTGTAAAGAGGTCAAAAGCACTGAAATTTAAGGTTAAGAAAATTAGATATAAGGTTTATTTAATTGTAAGGAAGGAGTAGAATAGTCAACATTCACTTAAATTAATGATTATATGCATTTTCTCAACAAAAAAAAATGAAAAAATTACAGTTTTGTATAGTTAAAGTTTAAAAAAAGTACAAAAATTAAAAAAAAAAATATTCTAATTCATAATAGTGATTCAACAGGTTTACTTAAGTAAGACCCTAAGGTAAAGTTTGAAAAAATGTATGATATAAAATTATCAATTTAACCTGTATTTATGCATATCATTGTTATTTTATTGCCATGTATCAAACTTGTATCATTTAGCTGCATTATTTAAAAATTATTATTTTGTTTATACTTTCAGTCAATATGGCTAAAAGATCAGCTTCTGCAGTATTTGAATACTTTACAATGTTTCAGGATAGGCTCGAAATAGCTAAATGTTAACATCTGCAGTCAGAAAATTAGAAGAGAACCTCCTGGTGCTACAAGTAAAAAAATTAGAACCAAATCTTTTGGAGTATCTAAAATCAAAACACAAAGATGAACATTCACTAGCAGAAAAGGAGCGGTCAAAAGAAACAGAAAAGAAAAAAAATCTTAATTTTCTTATATTTTGTTTAAATTTTTTTATTTATTATTTGACTGATTGAGCTGAAATTTTCAAAGTATGTGAATTTTTTCACGAAGTTCTGAGTTGATTTCGAGCATTTTTTTGAGTCTATAAAGGTTTGAAAATTTATTTGGACCCAAAGTTGAAAAAAATGAATAACTGGATCAAACCACTGGTCCACATGAGCTGAAAATTTAGCTGAATACCTTTGCCCCAATTTCTTGCATTGGTGGGAATAGGTTTTTGATATCACGTCTAGAAAAAAGTTATATAAGCACTTGAAATTTTTTTTGCAAAAATCGTACCCTTCTAGAGGAAAAAATTATTTATAAAAAACGCTACCTACTATTTTTTTTTATTTGTGAATATTGTTTAGAAGAGGGCAGGGCAACAATATTTATTTAGTGCATATTTAAATGCTCTTTGTTTGAAGCGAGATATAGCCTCTCAAACTTTGGGAATTTTTGAAATTTGGCCAAAAATGGACCTTTTTGAAGGCTATATCTCAAAACCAACGAATGTCATCGAATAAAGTACATAGAGGAATTTGTAGCCCCACCCCTCCTCTATACACACCAAAAATAGGAAATGTCATAGTTGTATTTTTTTTTTTTTTAATTTTGTCTGAAAAGGTGGATTTTTTTAGTTCAAAAAATTTTTTTTTTTCATAGTTGGTCAGTTTTTGGCTTATAACATTTTTTTATAACTCTGGGAACAAAAGTCTATTAGAGACTTTTGTATCCCATTTAATTTTGAATAAATTGTCCAATTTTCAGCTCATTCTAAAAAGTGGTTTGGCACCGCCATTCAATTAAAAAAGGGTAAAATTTCAAAAAAAAAAAAAAAAAAAAAAAAAACTTTTAGCCGTAATAGACTCGGAAAAAAGCTAAAAATAGAATTTTCTTACCGGTAAAAAATCTATATAACTGAAAGTTTCAGCAGAATCGGTTGAAAATTTAAAAAAAAAAAATTTTTTTTTTTTTTTAAGTATAATTTGCCATTTTAACCCGGCCGGCAACCCCCGGTTTTCCTTGATTTTTGGCCGGGGCCGGGGCCGGGGCCGGGTAAAAATGGCCGGGGCCGGGGCCGGGGCCCCGGTCGGTTCCTATATATATATATATATATATATATATATATATATATATATATATATATATATATATATATATATATATATATATATATATATATATATATATATATATATATATATCCCACAAAAGAACAGGCTCTCTCCAGATATGAGTGAAACTTTAATATTTTTACATCATAATTTGAGGGTATTTGAATTCGACTACTAAGTGATGTCTTTACCTTAAAGGAGTATATTATGTCATGTTTGAGTGTTTTTTATATTTTTGTCTTTTCTGCTGATTAATTGAGGTCTCTTCTTTCATTATTTTTATTCTTTATATTGTAGCTAGTTAAAGAATCTTCTTGCAAATTATAATCATGTTAAAACATAAAAGCGAGTAGCTACACTTTGTTAATACTTACTGGAAAATGGAAATGGAATATTTCTTGAATAAACACAAAAAAGTTATTAGCATTATATTTGCATTTATTATTCCTAAAAGATATTATAATTTATAAAATATACTTGGGCACATCCAAATATGAAATACATGACTAAGTTGCCTGGCAGTACACAAATGTTACTACTGTGTATTTCTTATAATAAAAGTATCGGTATCGACACCTGAAAAAAATAGCATCGGCATCTTTACTGGTATCGGTACATCTCTAATTGATATATCGAGACATCAATATATCAATGCAAAGTTTTTGACATTTGGCTTTCATTTCATCTATGCCTACTATTATTTTAATTATTAATATTATTATTTAGTTTTCTATTGTACTTAAACATAACCTTAACTACCGATGTTGCCGTGGGATAAGACCTGACTGATACATGGATTGATGTTACGTTGGGATACAGGCCTATTACCAGAATAGACCATATATATGTATATAAAATATATATTTTGACAAAAAATATGAATAAAAATCAAAAATTTCAAAATTTTGATATAAAAAGTATCAATACATTAGGTCAGACAACTTAAGCAAAAATATAAATTAAACATCTAGAAAAAAAAAAATATATATATATATATATATATATATATATATATATATATATATATATATATATATATATATATATATATATATATATATATATATATATATATATATATGTGTGTGTGTGTGTGTATGTGTACGTTCTTTGGGTTAGTGATACAAAAGTTAGCTAATGTTGCCCTGGGTAGATGCCGATATTTAAATTAGCCAACATTGTTTATCTTAAAGGGAGTGCTTTGTTTTATGATTACTTATGCTGTTTTTATTACCATATCATAGATCTATGTTTATTATAGAAGCTTAGGTAATACTTTAGTGAAGGGAGCCGAAATTTTTTTTTCCTACTGAGCCTAACTACGAAAATGAAATGATCTGATTTTTTTTTTTTATGGTTAATCGGCAAACAACAAATAATTTTATATGAAAAAAAAATTTTTTTTTAATTAAAAAAAATTTTTTAAACTAATGAAAATTATTTTTCTTCAATGTGATGTTACAAGATCTTTTAATATGGCAGCAATACACACAATAACACAATGACATAGTCCTATAAAGGTTGTCAGTGCTTTCATAGGAACATAGGAAAATAGAGACAGTTAGAAGCCACAAGGGCCTATCGAGACTGTCCCAGTCCAAACAAATAATAACAACAATACTAATACATGCATGAAAGACTAGGTCTATTCCATCTCTAGTTATCAGTTCATTCATGCATAGATAAAAGTAAAACTAAACCCCATTATACATGCAATATTCAATGAACCATCACCCACTACAAAAAAATAAACTGCCATTAGGCTTAGTCATAGGTTGATCTGTTGATCTAAAAATTCATATATACCCTCCAATTTGGCTTAGTCAGATTATTCAATATAATACCCAAACCATCCATATATCTATCTAGCCCCTTTTTAAATTTGACAAGAGAATCACAGTCAATGTTTTGGAATGAACAGATTGTTCAATCTCTTGTGGCAAGTCATTCCAAAAATTAACAACTCTATTACTGAAAGAGTATTTTCTTAGATCGAGATGGCATGGCTTCTTTTTAATTTTCTTATTATGTCCTCTAGTTACTCTTCCACGGTCCACTATAGAGTATTTTTCAGTCTCTGTATTACTCTCAGATGCAAATATTTTGTAAACTTGTATCATATCCCCTCTGAGAAATCTCCTTTTAACCGAGAACATTCCTAACTCTTTCAACCTCTCTTCATAGCTCTTATTTTCAAAGCCAGAAATCATCCTTGTTGCTAGACGTTGTACTCTCTCCAGCATATCTATGTCTTTTCTTAAATGAGGAGCCCAAACCTGTGCACAATACTCTAATGCTGGCCTAACATAGCTATTATATAGCTTGCTTATAACCTCTTTGCTCTTGTAAACTACATTGCGATTAATTATATCTAACATCTTATTAGCTCTATTCCTTGCTTCCAAACATTGATCACCCACCTTCAGATTACTGCTAATAATCACACCTAAATCCTTTTCTTGGTCCACAGTCTCAAGCCACTCCCCATTCATTTCATAATTAAATCCTTCATTTGAGTAACCTACATGAAGAACTTTACATTTTTACTATTAAAGTTCATTTGCCACCTCTCTGCCCAACCAAGAAGTCTATCTAGATCACCTTGAAGCTTTATGCATCCATCATTATTCCTTACTGAGGTAACCACTTTGGTATCATCAGCAAACTTAGAGACCTTACATTTAAGACCATTGTCTAAATCATTTATATATATAAGGAACAAAAGTGTTCCCAGCACAGAACCCTGTGGGACCCCACTCTTCACCGTTTCCCATAATGACTTATTTCCATTAAGTA
>SEYY01025016.1:15000-17500 GCA_009176605.1 Armadillidium nasatum
ATATATATATATATATATATATATATATATATATATATATATATATATATATATATATATATATATATATATATATATATATATAATATATATATATATATATATATATATATATATATATATATATATATATATATATATATATATATATATATATATATATATATATATATATATATATATATATATATATATATATATATATATATATATATATATATATATATATATATATATATATATATATATATATATATATATATATATATATATATATATATATATATATATATATATATATATATATATATATATATATATATATATATATATATATATATATATATATATATATATATATATATATATATATATATATATATATATATATATTATATATATATATATATATATATATATATATATATATATATATATATATATATATATATATATATAATATATATATATATATATATATATATATATATATATATATATATATATATATATATATATATATATATATCTCCGTGTTACGAAGGATATCCGTTCCTACTACACGTCATAAGCTGTAAATTATAGTAGGTATAAAATGTAAAAAAATGTAATGAAAAGTGAACAATTTCTTACCTTTATACATTCAAAATATGAAAATACTCTGAAAAATGAATAATTTCATTCCTTTTCAGCATTAAAAATTTAAAAAATGCTAAAAAAAGTGAACAATTTCTTTACGAATATCTCCTCGTAACGGTGGATACATTATTATTCCTTTCATTGATTTCTGTCACCATAAATAATACAATCTAATGACTCAGAAAAAATAAATTTATTCAGTAATATTTTTTCATTGGAGAAATTCTACATCAGTAACGAGTGACGAGGGAAGTGGAACTTACCCTGAAGCTTCTTTTGATACACATTAACGTCCACTTAATTCTATCACGCCTTTGTAGAATTTCTACCCTCTTTCGATACAAAGATCAGTTGCTTGCTTTTCTCCGATATGGAGTGGTGTATCGTTACACCTTGTCCTCGATCTAATTGAGGCTTAGGTATATTAGTTCTACTATTAGACTCTTGCAATGACAACTCTGCAAACATAGGGATATCCGTTACCGAACCTTATGACCTTTCAACATAAACGAACATTTTCTCAAAAATCGTTCAGAGTCTAGTTAGTAATATTCAATGAAAAATTTAAAATTTTGTCTTGTATGTCTCAGCTCTTATCACAAATCATTATGTTTATCTATAGATGCAAGCCTGAAATTAAAAATACTACATCTTATATTAATCTATCGTAATCATTAATTTTTCTTTAAGATTCGTAATAATATAAAATCAATAACAAAAATGAAACCTTTTGTCAAAAGTCTTATCAACATTTTTTGTACAGAAATCATTTAGTCTCCATCTTACTAAGTTTAGAAATTTGGGTCTTTTTAAGGTAAAATTTCCTTTATATTGTATTTTACCATCTTCTATTTAACTTAAAGGGTAATAACAAAAATCAATATAACTATTATTTATTTACATTATTGCAAACCTGTGGATGAATCTAGGGTTCAGTATTTTCAAAGTACAAGCGAAAGTACGCTCTCAGTTCTTCCTGTCATATCCACAGGACGCTCTTCCACCTAGGTTCCGTTTCACATAGCAAATTAAAAAAAATAACATATTATATTGCCTTGGGGATGCTAGGAGGATTGGCACCTGAAGAATGGGTCTTATGCATCCCTCCGCTTCATCAACTTCAAGTCGGAAGACTAGGATTAAAGCTTCAGTGCTGCTAGAACCATGGAATAGCATGCTGTCTTCTTTAATTTTATTTGCTGTAATTTTCATTTTGTTGGACATCACCTCATTTCCTCTTTATCTCACCAGTTTTTCTTTATTTTACCTTACCTTTTTTTTTAAGTGGTAGGGAACTAAACCATGTTTCTTTATATTATATCTATCCTGAAATGAAACCATTACGACGAACGTAGTGAAGATGTTATGATTAGTCTTTTTTCGCGTTGCTAACTAGAGTGTTGTGGATTTTCTACCTTATGGTTTAAGCTCCCTTGCTAAGCTAATCCATAACTAATTTCATTTGTTCTGGTAATTCACCTCCTACCCCTACCAACTATCTGAAATATGTAAGCTTCTAAATAGAAAACATTCTTTCTTCTTCTTTTCTCTCTGAAATTAACCATTTAGCTTTAATTTTTATTTTATTGTTAATGTATAGTTGATAAGCTCGCATTCTCGCTTTTATTTAGAAGGCTCTTGAGTAAATTGAAGATGAACTCAACATATAGAAATTTTAACTTCCAAAGTTTTATTTTCATATCATAAAACTTTATCCTCCTTATCCCTTTGCGATCTTCCAAACCCTTGTCGAATTTGTTCGCATTTCTTTGATTTCCTATGAAATGACTGGATTTCGTAGGAAGGGTCCTTTAGAGTGTGAAGAATTAATACTTAAGTGACATGTCATGAATACTTCTCT
>SEYY01025016.1:37500-45000 GCA_009176605.1 Armadillidium nasatum
TGTTATTAGAATTGCGGTATCAAAAGTGTATTTATTAGAATTATGACAGTTTTGGAAGTCGTTAATGTATATGTTAAAGAATAGAAATAATAATGATAGTAATACTAATAATAATAAAAATAAAAGTAATAATAGTAAATCATAGTAATAATAATAATAATCATAATAATAATCATAATAATAATAATACTACTACTAATAATAACAATTAAAATAATAATAATAATAATAATAATAATAATAATAATAATAATAATAATAATAATAATAATAATAATTAATTAATTATTATTATTATTATTATTATTATTATTATTATTATAATAGTAAAAATAATAATAATAATAATAATAATAATAATAATAATAATAATAATTATAATAATAATGATAATAATAATCTTTAATCTTTAATCCTTATTTATTTTTCAGTTACAAAGTTTATACAGACAAAAATTGTTTACTTTATAGGAATTAATAATTACAATGAAGAAATAGGATTCCGAGTTGAAAAATTCCTTGTTTGAGCCTATTAACTTTATAAATAATAATAATAATAATCAATCTTTATTAAAATAAAATTTTCCATTAAAACACAAATATGGTGTACATTAAATTTTATAATATATTATACATTAAAATCGTAATCTTAAGCTAATCTATTTATTAAAAAATAATAAAAAGAGTATGCTAAAGAAAATAAGAAGTAAAATAAAGAAATACTAATGCTAACATAATTGTAGGCTCTAATTATTTCAATAATAAAGTTGATAATAATAATAATAATAATAATAATAATAATAATAATAATAATAATAATAATAATAATAATAATAATAATAATAATAATAATAATAATAAAATATAATAATATAAAAATAATAATAATATCAATAATAATAATAAAAATTGGAGTTAGTGATAGCTGATATGAATAATAATAATAATTTTAATAATAATTATAAAAACTATGATAATGATAATAATACTGATAATAATAATAATAAATAATAATAATAATATATAATAATAATAATAATAATAATAATAATAATAATAATAATAATAATAATAATAATAATAATAATAATAAATAAAAAATAAAAAAAAAAAATAATTTATAAAATTTGAATGGAAATAATAATAATAATAATAATAATAATAATAATAATAATAATAATAATAATAATAATAATAATAATCATATTGAAAATCATAATCATAAATTTAAGAAAATAATAAATAATAATAATAATAATAATAATAATAATAATAATAATAATAATAATAATAATAATAATAATAATAATAATAATAATAATAATAATAATAATAATAATAATAAATTGTTTATTCAGAGAGTGCGCATTATAATTTTACAATAAAACTTAAGTCCTATTCTACTAACTATACTAATAATAATAGTAATGAAGTGACTGTACAGTTTTCTGAAAAGGGACTTCTAAGGGGATACACATTCAAATTCAAATTCGAAATTCAAAATTTGCTCATGTAAAGCTCTTCACATTTATTTTAATAACCATTAAAATACAAATATGATGCATATAAATATAGCAAACTAATAATAGTAACAATTAATGGCAATAGTAATAGATATACAATAATAATAATAATAATAATAATAATAATAATAATAATAATAATAATAATAATAATAATAATAATAATAATAAATAATAAATAATAATAATAATAATAATAATAATAATAATAATAATAATAATAATAATAATAATAATAATAATAATAATAATAATAATAATAATAGGAAAGGAAGAAGAAATTCACAAATATAATAACAATCGTAATATTATAAGAATAATAGTAATTGGTAATGAAGTACTAATAATATTGATAACTATAATAATAATAATAATAATAATAATAATAATAGTAATGAAGCGACTGTAACCTCTGAAAAGGTCTTCTAAGGGGATACACATTAGTTTCCATCGAGCCCCAAAGTTTAGTAGTTAAATAAGTTTTTTAATTTTATTATTAAAAAGTAAATACTAAAATGGTGCATATAACAAAATGAGTGATAAAGATAATGCTAATTAAAATACAATTATCTTATAAAATTAATAATAGCGAAAATAGTAATTAATAATAATAATAATAATAATAATAATAATAATAATAATAATAATAATAATAATAATAATAATGAGAGGAAGAAGAAGAAGAGGAAGAAGGTATTCGCAAATATAATAATGATCGAAATAATATAATAATAATCATAATTATTATGGCAAGAAAGTACTAATAATAATATTATCAACTATAATAATAATAACGATGATAATATCAATGGTTTCTATTGAGCCCCACAGTTTAGTAGTTAAAAAAATTTTTGAATTTATTTATTAGTAAGTAAATACTAAAATGATGAGTATAATATAACAAAAGGAGTTATAAAAATATTGCCAATTAAAATACAAATATCTTACAAAATTAATAATATTGAAATTAGTAATAACATATTAATTCTAGCAAAAGTATTTCAACCTTGCTAAGAATTTCCAAAACGCTAGTATCTAATAACGACACTAATAATAAAAACAGTAATAAAAATAATAATAATAATAATAATAATAATAATAATAATAATAATAATAATAATAAATAATAATAATAATAATAATAATAATAATAATAATAATAATAATAATAATAATAATAATAGTATTAAAAAATTGGTAGTCGAATTAATAGTAATAATAATAATAATAATAATAATAATAATAATGTAATATAAATATTTATAATAATAAACATATTTGAATTTAATACGAACAATTATATTGAAATAATAATAATAATAATAATAATAATAATAATAATAATAATTATAATGATGATTATAATATTAATAATAATAAAATTGTAACAATAATAGTAATAATAAAAAAAAAAAAAAAAAAAAAAATAAAAAAGATAAACAATAAATAATAATAATAATGGTAATAAAATTATGTAAAAATAAAAATTTTATGAATAAATAATAATAATATTAATAACTGTAATAATAACAAAGATGGAAATAATGATAATAATAAAAATGGTAATAGCAACAGTATTAAGGCTTATAGTATAGATTCCAAAGCTAGCTTCAATTACCGCAATAATTTAAAAATATTAATAGAATTATCAATAGTAAAAGTAAAGACAATACCAAAAATAATATTAAAAAAATTACATCAATAATAATAATAATAATAATAATAATAATAATAATAATAATAATAATAATAATAATAATAATAATAATAATAATAAACAATAATACTTTTTACATAATATCCTTAACAGTAGTTATAGTAATAAATACGATACATTGTTGCTGCTTAAGGGTAACATCGCTTGCATTAAAAGTAACAACAACATCATAATAATAATAAATATAGTAATAATATTAATAATTAACTAATATCAGTAATATCCAGTAATAATAATATTTATATAAATAACAAATACTGAAATAATAATGAAAATAATGGAAGCTACAAAATTACCGTATTTAATGAAAGGGTAATAAAAGGCCCAAAGTAATAATGACAATGTTTTCCTTAGGGCTTATCCTTCTGGTTAGCCACAATATGTGTGTGTGTTTTGTTAGAGTTACCATTTTCTCAAAGAAAAGAATATAAAAATTGTCTTCAAATTCGAGGAGAGGAGATGTGGAATAAGCAAAGGAGAACGTTATCATTAAGAAAGAAAAGGGAAACAAATGGATAAGGAGTTGTTAAAGTAGTAATATTAGTTCTAATAATAATGATAATAATAATAATAATAATAATAATAATAATAATAATATAATAATAATAATAATACTAGAAATAATTCATAATAATATGCGAGACAAGGAAAATTAGTAATGGTTATTATTACGATAGAAAAGTGGAACAAATGGATAAGGAGTGGTAGAAGTACTAATATTAGTTCTAATAAGTAATGATGATAATAATAATAATAATAATAATACGATAATAATAATAATAATAATAATAATAATAATAATATAATAATAATAATAATAATAATAATAAAAAAGTACTAAAATAATTAATAATAATAAGCGAAACAAGAAAATTAGTACTGGTTAAGATAATAATTCTTGATATTGTGCGTAAATGCTTTCAAATTTATATATATAATATATATATATATATATATATATATATATATATATATATATATATATATATATATATATATATATATATATATATATATATATATATATTATATATATATATATATATAAATATATATATATATATATATATATATATATATATATATATATAATATATATATATTATATATATATATATATATATATATATATATATATATATATATATATATATATATATATATATATATATATATATATATATATATATATATATATATATATATATATATATATATATATATATATATATATATATATATATATATATATATATATATATATATATATATATATATATATATATATATATATATATATATATATATATATATATATATATTATATATATATATATATATATATATATATATATATATATATATATATATATATATATATATATATATATATATATATATATATATATATATATATATATATATATATATATATATATATATATATATATATATATATATATAATATATATATATATATATATATATATATATATATATATATATATATATATATATATATATATATATATATATATATATATATATATATATATATATATATATATATATATATATATATATATATATATATATATATATATATATATATATATATATATATATATATATATACTATAAATAAAAAATCGTTATCAAAAAAGCGTTGCTGACTGATAAGTAACTGATTGTCAGGTTTTTTCCTAATCGGTTTAGAATGGAGGATAAATAATATCCTAACTGAAATTTTATTTTCCTTTGGTTAATCTATTTGATAGTGTGAATTTCCAAAATACAAGAGAAGGAAAAAACAAAATTAAAATTCAATACCAAAATTTTTTAAAACTAAATTTTTTTATTTACTTTCTGCTATTTTGAGTAAAGAAAGTTTGTTAAAAAAAATACCAGAAATGTATTTTTTTTATTATTATTATTTATTTTTATATTTATTTATTTATCTATTTCCTTTTTTTATTTATTTATTTACTTATTTGTTTATTCATTCATTTATTGTTTTTTGCCAAAATGGGTTGAATCTAATTTATTTAACATAATGTATCTAAAAGTTGTGATTTCAGGTTGTTTTTAATTTCTTATTTAGCTAATATAATATAAATAAAAGATAAAATTCCGTAGGAATTTCAATTCTGGATTTACCAAATGGAGTTATTTCTAATGATTTTAATGCAATATAAAAGAATGATGAAATTTCTGAGAAATTCCCAATCTTTTTCATCAAATTGGTTTAATCCTTTATTTCTAATGATTTTAATGCAATATAAAAAAAAGATGAAATTCCTGAGAAATTTCCAATCTTTTTTCATCAAATTGGTTTAATCCTTTATATAATATTAAGGAAAGGTGAGATTGCAGTAGATATTCTACCACAGGTTTTGCAAAAAGGACCTAATCCTAATGTCATGAAATTTGTGTGAAAGATGAATTTTTATTCTCTCTTCTCAAAATGTGGTTAATTCTAATAATAATAATTCAATATAAATGAAAGATGAAATTCCTGAGAAATTTTCATTGATGTTTTATTATAAGGGTTTAATCCAAATGAATTTTATGTACAGTAATTTTAAGGAAAGAAGAGATTATTGAGGATTTTTTATTTTTGGTATCACAAAAAGTTGATATTATTAATTAAACTAATAAAATATTGAGGAAAAGTGAAATTCCACTAGAATTCCAATTCCGTTTCCACAAAAACGGGTTATTCAGAATGAATCTAACATAATATTAATTCTAGAGAAATTTCTATTTCTAATTTCAAGAAAAAAGCTTAATTCATAGTTATGGAAATTTAAGATTCCAGAGAAATATTCATTTCCAGTTTCACACACAAAAAAAGAATCCTTCGTAATGAATCTAATATAAGATTATCAGTGGAAATTCTTTTTCTGGTCTTTTAAATATGATTTAATCCCAATAAATCGTGAAAAATATTAAGGTAAAATGAGATTCCAGAAAAATTCCTATTTATATTTTAACAAAAATTGGTTAATCACAATGCATATAATTTAATATTAAGAAAAGATGAGATTCAAGAGGAATTTTTTTATTTCTGGATTCACAAAAATAAAACTCTAATAAATGTAATACAATCCTAAAGAAATATGAAATTCTATATATGTATATATGGAATTCTAATTTCGATAAAAATGGTCATTCCAAGTGAATCTAATATTAATTTCTAATAATAATTTCTATATTCTATTTTCAGCTAAAATGAATAATCCCTTGAAAGTGTCTAAATAAAATAATTTGAGAAACAATTAAGTACAAATTATTATTCAAAAAAAATAAATAAATAAATAAAAAAAAAAAAAATACTAACATTTGTAAATTGGTTTATCCTTTCACATACGAAAGTTCGAGAAACGGAAAAAATTACAATTAATTCTTTGTAGGGATGATTTCTTACTCATAAAGCGAAATGTAACAATGGTTACGATAATTACAATAATGACAATAATAATAATAACAATAATTATTATAATAATAATAGTAATAATTATAATAATAATTATAAGAGTAATATTTATGATATAATTATTATAATAATCATTATAATAATAAAAATGGTTATGATAATTATATTAAAATAATAATAATAATTATGATAATAATAATAATAATAATAATAATAATAATAATAATAATAATAACAATAATAATTATAATAATAATAAAAATAATAATAGTAACTATGACAATAATAATAATAATAAAAATTAAAATATTAATAATAGCAGTAATACAAACATTGATGATAACAGAATTAATAATAGCACAAAAAATAATAATAATAATAATAATAATAATAATAATAATAATAATAATAATAATAATTGTAATATAAATAAAAACAATAAACATTTTGAATTTAATACGAACAATTATATTGAAATAATAATAATAATAATAATAATAATAATAATAATAATAATAATAATAATAATAATAATAATAATAATAATAACAACAATAATAATAATAATAATAATAATAATAATAATAATATAATAATAATATATAATAATAATAATAATAATAATAATAATAATTTAGAAAAAAATAAACATTAAGATAAAAAGAATAATAATACTAATTATAATGATAATGAAATAATAATTATAAAAATAACATTAATTATAATAACAATCAAAATTATTTTTAAAATAATAATAATTATAATAATAATAATAATGATAATAATAATAATATTAACTAATAAATATAATAATAATAATAATAA
>SEYY01025016.1:52500-55000 GCA_009176605.1 Armadillidium nasatum
TAGGTACACCGCTCTTGCAAAATTATTCATTCAAATTCTAAAAATGTTTATTAAAAATAGCTTGAAATTCTTAAAAGATGTTTCAGGTTTTTCAAATTCTGAAAACTCCTTAGCGTTTTTAATACAAATGCAGATCTGCAAAAAAACAGACAGATAGATAGATAGATAGATAGATAGATAGATAATAGAGAGATAGATAGAGAGAGAGAGAGAGAGAGAGAGAGAGAGAGAGAGAGAGATAGAGAGAGATTTTCATAAGTCCATTTTTCATGAAGGTTTGTCATTTTCTTTTCTCTTGATCTTCTTGGAAGAGTCACATTACTTCTCTTTCTAAACCACCTTCTAAGAGATTGGGTATTCTGAGGCGCCTTCGAATTTTTTTCATTCTACCCAAGTTGCTAAATCTTTATAGGTGTCTTTCGTCCCTGTAAGGAGTATGCCGCACAAATCTAGGATTTTCCCCTCGCACAACTTTTCTTGAGAAAGTGGAATCTAGGGCTTTTTGTTTTTGCGCTCGTCAAGTGATTGCATCACTTCTTATACTTCCGCAGTTACCATGGATCCTGCTCTCCAGAACTCTCCCGTCGCATATTAAATCTATTGAGAAGGGCTCGTTCAAAACGTTTTTCTAAACAGATTCACCTTTTCTATGTCTAACTCTCTGACCCCAGACTTAACGCTGCCATTCTAATACTCTACTGTAACAGAACACACTCCTTATTATTATTAACACCTCTGTATTTTTCCCCCCCCCAACTCAACAGAGGATATATATATATATATATATAATATATATATTAAATAATAATTAATATATATATATAATATATATTATATAAAATATATATATATATATATTATGATTCAATTATCTGACCTTCCCATTGTGAAGAAATATCGATATATATCCTGAGTCATTCATTTTCTTATTCTTCATTTTTTTCTTTCAATAATTTTTTTTTCTTTCTTTAATTATTTTTTTAAAGTTAAAATATTTTTCTTTATATAATTATATATATATATGAATATCTGTATTAATAATATATATAATATATATGTATATCATATATATATATATAAATATATATATATATATATATATATATATTATATAGCACTGTGTCGAAGAAACTCCACTCAACCCATTTCTTAACCTCCGTTCTTTCTAAAGTTTTTGAATATCCTTAACAGAAGATTTGGAAACACCTTAATCCTTCTAATCTTATCTCTGATCGCCAGTATGGCTTTCGAAAATAATGGTCTACTGGTGATCTTTTCCTTCTTTCTGACTCTTCCTCCTCAGCTCTTCAGAGCTTTGGTGAATCTTCTGCTGTGGCTCTAAATATATCGAAAGACTTCTATAGAACCTGGCACTATGCTTTAATTTCCAAACATCTCTCCTTCGGAATCTATCCTTCTCTCTATGACCTTCTCTCTAGTTTCCTTTCCGGTCGTTCTACAGCAGCTGTTGTAGACAGCCACCGTTCTTAATTTAAATCTATAAATAGTGGTGTTCCTCAAGGATATGTCCTATCTCCAACACCTTTTTTTCTCTTTTCATTAATGACCTCTCTATTACTTCATCTCCTATCCACTCCTATGCTGATGACTCCAAACTTCATTACTCTTTTCACTTTGAAAGATGCCCCTCACAATAGCAGTTAATACACAAGAGGTTCCATTGAGCAATTAACCTCTGATCTTTCTCGTATTTGAAATTGGGCCAGAGAAAACATGGTTGTTTTTAATGCCTCAAAAACTCAATTCCTCCATCTTTCTACTTTACACAATTTTCCACACAACTGACATTTTCTTCGAAAACACTTGACACAAACCTTTATCTGTCCTCAATATACTAGGTGTTTCTTTTACTTTTCATCTTTCATGGAAGGATCACATTGCTTCTCTTTCTAAACAAGCTTCTAAGAGTTTGGGTGTTCAGAGGCGCCATAGTGATTTTTAAAAAAAATTTTGCGCCACACCAGTTTGTCCTTTATAGGGTCGTTGTTCGCTCTTCGCACTTCTGAGGCTGTTTCACACATAAAGTTCTTCTTGAAAAGGTGGAGTCTATAGCTTTTCGTCTTATAAACGCTTTTGCCCTTACTAACTCTCTCCAATCTCTTTCTACCAGTCGAATTGTTGCATCACTCTCTCTGTACTGTCGCTATTGCTTCAGACACTGCTCTTCTGAACTCTCAAGTCGCATACTTTCTCCGTTGAGAAGGTCTCGTGCGACTCGACTTTCTGCACAGTCTCATCCTTTCTCTGTCCAATTGGTGAATTTTCCGAGCTAAGCATATCGAAAGATTTCTATGAAGTCTGGCACAAAGTTTTAATTTCCAAACTTCCTTCATTCGGAATCTATTCTTCTCTCTGATTTCTCCATGATCTGTAGTAGATGGTCAGAATCATCCATTAAATCTATTTATAGTGGTGTTCCTCAAAGATCTGTTCTATTCCCATCACCTTTTCTAATTTTTATTAATAAAATGTTACTTCT
>SEYY01025017.1:0-40025 GCA_009176605.1 Armadillidium nasatum
TTCATTTGAGTAACCTACATGAAGAACTTTACATTTTTTTACTATTAAAGTTCATTTGCCACCTCTCTGCCCAACCAAGAAGTCTATCTAGATCACCTTGAAGCTTTATGCATCCATCATTATTCCTTACTGAGGTAACCACTTTGGTATCATCTGCAAACTTAGAAACCTTGCATTTAAGACCTTTGTCTAAATCATTTATATATATAAGGAACAAAAGTGGTCCCAGCACAGAACCTTGTGGTACCCCACTCTTCACCGTTTCCCATAATGACTTATTACCATTAAGTAATACACACTGCCTTCTGTTCATTAACCACTCTTTAATCCAATTGTGTACCATTCCATCTATACCATACTGCGACAACTTTTGCATCAGCCTAACATGGGGTACCTTATCAAAAGCCTTGCTAAAGTCTAAATATATGACATCAACTGGATCACCCCTGTCTATACATTCAGTAATATATTCCATAAATTCTAGTAGATTTGTCTGACATGATCTACCCTTTCTAAAGCCATGCTGGGAGTTATATAGTATCTTGTTATCATCTAAGTGCTTCTCTATATGACTTTTCAGTAACTTTTCCAAAATTTTCACAACCAGAGATGTTAAACTAACTGGCCTATAGTTCCCTAAATCTTCTTTACTACCTTTTTTAAATATGGGCACCACATATGCTGCTTTCCAGTCCTCAGGTACCTCTCCAAAAGCAATAGATCGCTTAAAAAAAAATCAAATACAGTGCCTTTGCAATACTGCTACTCCCCTCTTTTAGAATTCTACCATATACACACCATCCGGACCCGCTGCCTTATTTGGGTCAATATGTTCTAGTAAGGATGCGATTTCATTTAACTCAATTTGAAATGTTGTACACCTATTCATTACATGTATACTAGAACTATTACTCTCTAAACTGCTATCCAACCTTTCCTCAGTAAACACTGATGCAAAATAAGCATTGAAAATATTAACCAATTCCTTATCTGAACTTACTAAATTCCCATCAATTTTAATTGGGCCAATTTTCTTATCCTTGCTTTTAAAATTTATAAAAGCTAAAAAACTTTTTCAGGTCTTTATTACTATTTCTTGCCAAATTAATTTCTGCCATTCTCTTTGCTCTTCTTATTGACTGGTTAAGTTCATTCCTAATTCTCTTATAATGTTCCAAATCTTCCCCCCTTCTCCTACCTTTGAACATTTTAAAACATCTACGCTTTTCACTGATTTTCTCTTTTATCTCTCTACTCCACCAATTAGGTTTTCTATTTGCCACCCTAATGGGTTTATCTTTAAAACACACAGACTGAATGTTAGCCAATATTTGCTTGAAGTATTCCCACATGATGAAACAATTTTGACCATTAAACTCCTTATCCCAGTCAATTTCATTGAGCATTGCTCGGAATTTGCTAAAATCTCCGTTTCTAAAATCTAATATCTTTTCCCTATTGACTTGCAATTTGGGCCCAGACCTCACATTCCAGTTAAATCTAATAATATAATGATCACTAGCTCCTAAAGTCTCCCCTACTTCGACATCATTTACCATCATTTCATCATTTGTTAATATTAAATCTAACAATGCTGCATGCCTTGTTGGTTCTTGGACCATCTGACTCAAAAAGTTGTATAGAATACAATTTACAAATACTGAACTTCTATTAACCATACTACTCAAAGAATTCCACTCAATGTCTGGAAAATTAAAATCACCCATAATGACTATTCCTTTTACATTATTTTCACACGCTACCTTGATTTCCTTCACCATTTCTTCATCTAATACTTGACTCTGATCAGGAGCTCTATAAAATGCTCCTATCCTATATGATTTATTATACATAAGAATATCTACCCACACAGATTCCACATCCTGATTTGTTTTAATGTCAGCTATTAACACTGATTCAATATTGCTTTTAACATAGAGTGCTACACCTCCACCACTTCTTCCTCTACGTTGGTATAGGTAAAATGAGTATCCTTCTATTTCATATTCCTGTAGGGAGTCTCCGTAAAATGCCTCATTAACCCATGCTTCAGTAATGCAAATTATGTCTAAATTCTCCTTTATAATGTAACTAATCAACTCATCTTTTTTGTTTCTAAGACTCTGAGCATTTGTGTAAAAACATTTCATACTAAACATGTCCTTATATGTATCCTTTACATCTTGATTTCTAGTAATATCTCCATTTTTATTAATAGGCCCATATTGTAAGGCACCTCTATTTTTATTCATACCACCACCAATCCCATCGTCAATATTAAAATCACCATCTCCACACCTAACAGTGCCAATATTATGCCCTTCACCCCTATTCTTACCTAGTTTCCCGGCAGACATCTCTCCATCCTGCAACTCAGAAGCTGCACACCCTCTCGACTAAGATGCACTCCATCTCTTGCAAACAGATTCCTGTCTTGAAACTCTTCCCAGTGATCTAAAAATCCAATATCCTCTGCTAAACATAAATTCCTAACCCTTTTATTTACACCAAAGGCCCTACTTTTCCATTCTAGCCCTGCTCCCAACCTAGGTAAAATACCTGACACTATACATTTCCTACCACTTACTTTCAGTCTTTCAATCAAATTCCTATAGCTTGCTATCAGTTCCTCTGACCCTATAACCTATATCATTTGTACCAACATGAACAATCACTCTTGCATTCACATTCGTATCTGCAATCTCTCTATCTATCCTGTCCACAATATCATTCACTCTTGCACCTGGGTAACATACTCGCATTCGTTTCCTTTTATCCGTATTTCTAAAGGTCCTATCTAAATATCGTATCTGAGAGTCTCCAATTAGTAACGCCTCAGTCTTCCTCTTGGGAAACCCGACGTCACAACTGGACACTTCAGATTCCTCCCCATCAGAAAGACAGCTAAACCTATTACTGCAGGTCACAGGTCTAGTGTCCCTCACGATCCTAATTTTATTACTCCTATTCTCTACAACACTCCATCTATCTGCAGTCCTATCTGCCTCTATAGCCCTCCCCCTCTTGAATTCCTGCCTAGGCGAGTCACTAGGTCTACTTACCCCCATACCCCTACCATTAGCCTGCCCCCTCTCTACTTCTTGCCTACATGAGCTCCTAGTCTCATCTGAATCACTACCAACCACCTTCTTCCTAACACTTCCCTCTCTTCTTAACTCTGATACCCATTTGCTAAGCCTATCTACTTCTAGCTGCAAAGACTCAGACCTTTCATTCTTTTTCATCTCATCCAAATCCTCACTTATCCTTTCAATCTCCTTTCTTATCAACACATGTTCAGCTTTCAGGATACAAACAGTACATTCACCAACATGTTCTCTTCTCACAGTCCCACAAATGTCACAATCCACATACATACTCAAATTATTATATGCTATTCAAGTTAAATTATTACAAAGGCCTAACTTAAAGCTATTGAAAATATACTATATTGTTACAAGGCCTAACTTAAAGCTATTGAAATTATACTATATTGTTACAAGGCCTAACTTTAAATCAAGAGCTCTAAGCAACAATCTAACCTCAAATATCCTAAATTAAACAACCTTAGTCCTAGTTTAGCCTAGGGTTTTTAAAATATATCCTAGGACTATCAGAAAGCCTAATCTGAACAACTGGGTAGGCCTACTGCCAGTCAGACAATCCAATTAAAATATCTGAATTAATCCAGAAATTAAATAATCTTCACTAGAAATTAACCAACTTTACAAAAAAAAACAAAAAAAAAAGAACACTTAGGCTGAATATTATAAATTCTTGATAAAAACCTAAGGATTAGGCCCACCCTAGCCTTTAGCTGTTTACCTAATACTGAGCTTCAAGAAATCACACCTCAATATTAAATTAATGAATACCACTATTAATAATACAAACAAATCAATCACCCAACAATATAAAAACTTAAAAATATAAAATAACTTAAAAATAAATAATTTGTACAGGTAAAATAAAGAGACCACTTTAAACACAACCTTCTCTGGTGAAAGCACCACTACCACTGGGAAAACTAAAATAATTATTTAGGAAGCCAATCAATTCCTGTGCAAATAATTTCAATTACCATTACTTCACAGCACAAAAACCACTACAGCCAAAGTTTAGCATATAGCATATAGGTAGCACGGACATTCCGACATAGCAAGAATGACAAACAATTTTTCTAGGGAGAGCTAGAACTTGTGAATGAACTAACCTGCCTACACAGGACTTTTGGGAAATGACCCAAGATTTGATGGAACACCTATATATTACATTCAAATCCGTCAGCCATGAAAAAGGGGCCAACCTATCACAAGCTTTGCGCGTTTATATGGGACACTATTTGCACTAGTCAATTAACTTTAACGAACCTAGTTTTATTATCAATCAAACAATTTAACTAAAGTATAAGGGATGAGGGATAGTAAAAGAAATGTTTACTGATATTACATTTACTTAATGATGAATTGCTAATCAAACAAAAAAAATTTATTAAAATGAATAAGTTTAACTTTTATTAAATGGAATTATATTTAAAACAGACCAAAATTTTATAGTTTATCTCTTTTTGTCATTAATTTTGCACTCTTGTTTATTAAGGAATGTCCGGTATTTAACCTCTATTAATGGGATAGTGTTGGGAATGGGCAACAACTTGCTGTGTCAGTTAATACTTAAACTAGGAGAAATATTTTCCTCTTAAGTGGAGTGGTTAGTGATGAAATACAGGAGTTGGAAGAAGATTATATAATATTTTTGGCTTATCTAATTTGGTAGTTGTAGCTGGCTTCTCTCTTCCTTTCCTTGTATAATTTTTTGGTTTGTATATAGTATCTTGTTTTGTTCTTCAATGCTACAAGATACTGAATGGATGCTTCACTATTGGGGATCCGGTAATGATACAAGGCTGGAATGGTCGACAACCAGCATTAGACGTCCACAGGTTGTAATGGTCTCACAAGGTGTCCAGGACTGGATTCTGTATAATTTAGTCCCGATACTAGAAGCCTATGGAGATTGGTTTTATTAAATCTTTATCCCATTAATATTAGGTATGTGTTACAATTACCATTATACACATTAGAGTCAATAATTAACATCGTTACATAATATAATAAGTATATACAACTTTACCTTATTGAAGGCTTTTTCCTTGTATGAACAATTTAATTCCCTATTGGTGGAGGCCTAATACTTGAATGTAAAACATATAAATTCAAAAATAATAAAAATCAATATTCTGAAAAATAAAAATAATTAATAACATCTTTCCATTTAACACAGACATAGAATGAACATAAAACAAATAATTTAAAATAAATAACTGATTGTGTAATGATCATCAGTACTACTGATGATAAAAAAAAAAAAGAAAACTAGAAAAATAGTTCAAAACAAATAACTTTTTTGACTCTCCCTTTTATCCCCCTCCACCAGATTTTAGCCCCCCCCTATTTTCCGAAGGACTATTTTTCATATGAAGTAGTTACAAATACAAGATAAGGAATACATATACAAAATAAAGAACATATACAAAATATGGAATGAAAATACAAGAGCATTACAAAAATAAAATTCTTTACAAAAATATAAAATGTTTTTCATACATTTCCTTAGAATCATTAACTTTTATTCTAATTCCTCTTTGGTTTGAGGACATATCTATATATAAATATTATATATATCCAAAAAAAAAAAAAAAAAAATTTTTTTTTTTTTTTTTTTTTTTTTTTTTTTTTTTTTTTTTTTTTTTTTTTTTTTTTTTTTTTTTTTACTAAATTAATTAATTTATTTATTTATTTATTTATTTTGTTTTTTATTTTTTTTTTTTTTTTTTTTTTTTTTTTTTTTTTTTTTTTTTTTTTATTTTTTATTTATTTATTTTTTTTCTGTACAGCTTTTTCCAGATCATGGAATAACCAGGATTGGTATTCCAGGTTATTATTAGTATGAGCTGATCTTTGCTCAATTGTTTGTTTAATGATGGCTTGGAAAATGGGAGCATTTGCATCACTGTCACATGAATCATGATTATGAACTGCTGGAATCTGTGGAGACACAATATTGTGATTACTACCATATATGAGTAGTGCTCCCGCAACTCCGCTACTCCCCCCATCTAAGCACTAATTTGACTCAGCAAGTGTTAAACAAGGAGTTGCGGTCGTTATTAAATTATTTATGATTTTTGTACAGCAATCTGTAGTGATTGTTGAGTCTGCAACCCCATTTAATGTTCTTGTTTTTAAAGTTATATATTGTTTTAATAAAGAAATAATTATTCTCTTTGATGAAAGCAATCCTAATAATAAAAAGAAATAAACCATTTTCAAGCACTTTATTAATTTAGCATATTAACTTATTGAAATGAAAAACAAGATAAATGTGAGTTATGTTTTTATATTTTTAATTCATCAAAGCAACATAAAAATCTCAAAAAAAAAAATTTCTTTAAATTTAGCAATTTCAATTAACCAAAACAAAATATATTTAATTAAAATCACTTGCAAAAATTTTGTATCAGTCTTTAGAAAAAAAACCATTATGTACTTGTTGTTGTTACAGGAAAGGATAGCCTAGAAGACCTAACATGTTCTAAGGGGTGTGGCATTACATTAGGGAGATCTGAGACTGTCCCTCGGGATCGCGTCAAAGGTCTAGCAACAGGAGTTTCTATTATAATTGTGGGTGATCCTACAGGTAAATCTTCTCGAGATAAACTTCTTCTAAGAACTAGTTCTCCTTCTATTGAATAATCGTCTGGTAGACAATCCAGATGGGGAACAGTGGACATTTGAGTAATTCCAAAGTTGTCTTCTAGAAATTTTCTTAAGGTACCTGGTGATTGAGTTTCAGAGTATGATGACCCTTTAGGTATATTCGATGTGGTTAATTCATTAATAGTTCTATCTACTTCAGGCGCGATCAAAGTGGAATTTATCCATCCTTCAACTAATGGATCTATGACAGTATTTTCATGTGGATCATGTACATACATGGACGTTTGATTCCATTCTAAATCGTGATCTTCTGGACTGATATTAACATTTTCATTATTTGGTGATGGATTATCACTGGGGTATTCGGTATAGTCCCACGGAAAGTTTTCAAATCCACTGAATTCGAACGATGAATCTTCTAGATCAACAAAGTTGTAAATTTCTCTATCAGCCGATTTGGGTATTAGTGTTTCAGGACTATTCTGCACTTGGGATGAACATGATTGCGTTTCGGAAGTACTTTGCAATTGGGACGAATATAAGAGAGGAGGCGAAATTGTGTAAGTAATGTTATGCATAGGGACAGATGGAAGGACAGTAGAAGAGTTAGGAGAAAGAGGGGAGATAGATGGAATAGGACTATCTAGCGTACTAGATACTGAGTCCTGGAGGGGTAAAAATCTAATTTGCCTATTATTTTCCCTATCCCTTTGACTTACTACATTTTTACTCTTATTATCCATCTGTGCAATTGTACTTTGCAACATTTTCAAACGCCCTGTTATTGATTCGACCAGGTTCTGGGTGTCAGCAGAACTTACTGGTATGTCAGCGAATCCCAGAAAATCATCCTCACTATCTTCCATTTCCTGTGGATATTCATCCTGCAAAATCTCTTCATCAATACTATCACCCTCATACAATCCCATAGAAGAATTAGATTGTACGGAATGACTATCTTCAGTATTCACATCCAAATTCTCATCTAATTCATCAGTTTTGAAAAGAATGTCAGCAAACTGTGGGTTTCCTTTTAAATATTTGGGTATTTCGACCCATTTTCTTAAATGCGAAAAGTGTACTTTCTCTTCCCTAGCATTTGGATTATTTATTCTTTTAATATTATAGGTTAATTTATTTTCATTGACTTTTGTGATGACAAAAGGTCCTTCCCACCTAATTTTAAATTTATTCTCAACATGATGTCCTTTATGTATTACCTTTTTAGACACTTTCTGACCTTTCTTGTATGGTTCAAAATTTGTAGTACCTTCATCCCAGTACTGCGGAAAACTGTGAGAGACTTCACGATGTACATTATTTAGTATGAACTCAGATGGTGAAGTTTTCAATGAACTATGATAAGTATGATTGTAAATACTCATTGATGATGGAAGCTCTTCATCCCAATCTGATTCATGGTCTAATACTAAACATTTCAATGATTGAATCAAACTACGATTAAACCTCTCACAAATTCCATTACTCGCTGGATGTAGTGGCGAGGTTTTTATATGTTGAATATTAAATTCGGATAAAACTTGTTGAAAATTGGCGGATACAAATTCTGTGCCATTGTCTGTCAACATTCTGTTAGGTATTTTTAATAAGAAGGGTAGCATTTTCTTCTTGAAAACTCTGGCTACAGTGTCACTTTGCTTGTTGGTGATTGGGACTACGCAAGCCCACTTAGTAAAGTGATCGATAAGGACTGCTGCGTATTTGTTCCCTGATCTTGTTACGGGAAATTGTAGTAGATCCATAGCCATTAGATCGAACGGACTATTTGCTGTTATTTTTAATGTAGGTGGTACTATATTTGTTGAGTGTGTTTTCAATTTCTGGCACGTAGGACAACATTTTACGATGTCAGATACTATTTGATTGACTCGCGGATGCCAAAAATGTCTGTACAATAATTCTAACAACTTATTTCTTCCAACGTGAGCACATCCCCAATGTAAATTGATTACTACAGAGATTAGAAACTTGAAGGAGAGTACATACAATAATTTACCTGAGCTATGTTGATAATACAGTATGTCATTTTGCATCATTAATCTGTGATGATGTGTTTTGAATATTTGGGTCCGTTTATTCCACTGAGTAGCTGGAATTTGTTTCTTAAGGTACCCTTTGATAGAACGAATAATGGAGTCATTTCTTTGGTCTTCCATAATATCCATTTCAGGGATATTATGTTGGGTTATATCAACCTGGTCATATACCAGATTAATAGAATGGATATTTATGATGATTTCGTCCATATTTGCTCTAATTACTGGAGGTTGTTTTCTCAAATAATTATAATGAACCCCTCCTAAACATTTTAGACTGCATATTTCTGGAGCATCAGGAGAACCATACGTCATAGGTTTTATATCTTTGTAGTATATTTGCACTCTTACTTTAAATAGTTTACAAAAAGCCTCTATTACTTCTGGTTTTGGGATGTGTCCACTTAGTTTCATCGCAACCAATTGTTTGCGAATGTTTTTCTCTTTTAATTTATATTTTTCTATATTCTTTAAAAGTTCATCAACTACTGATACTCGTAACTCCAGATGATTTTCGGTAGTACCATACAGAAATAAGGAAAAGCACATGAATAATGCATCACCACCTCCTGGAATAGTGATCATTTCAAATCCTGGAGGTATAAATTCAGTTTCGCGTGTGTTAGCATTGGCTTGTTCTTGTAATGGTAAATCTGGTACTGGGGATCTCGACAATGCGTCAGCTATGAGGTTACTTTTCCCCACTATGTGTCGGATCTCAAAGTCGAACTCGTTTAATTCTTCCCAAGTTCTAGCAACTCTTCCGTCAACCATACTCATATTTTGTAAGTATATTAGCGGTTGGTGATCTGTATGGATGACAAATTTGACTCCTCTCAAGAAAGCTTTTAGTGATTTTACAGCCCATCGTAATGCTGTTAGTTCCTTGTCAATGGTACTGTAGTTCTTTTGAGCACCATTAAAAGTTGTAGAAATGTAGGCGATGGGTCTTTGGACTCCCTTTTGCTTCTGAGAAAGACTGGCACCTGCTCCTATATCAGAAGCATCAACATGAAGTTCCATTGGGGATGCCTCAGAACTATAGTCTGGGAAACCCAGCAAGATGGGATTCACTAATGCCTGCTTTAGTTGATCAAAAGCATATTGACATTTTTCATCCCAGGAGACAGTCTTCCCTCCTGTTTGAGAGGATAATGGTTTTGCTATTTGAGAGCAATTTGGTATGTGTCTTCTATAAAAATTTACCATACCTAGGAATTGTCTGAGTTGCTTTACCGTTGTTGGTGTGGGGAATTCTAATACTCCCTTTAGATTCTTTTCTAAAGGCATTATTCCATTATCAGAGACTCGATGGCCAAGAAATTCTACTTCCTCTCTACAAAGCTTTGTTTTTCTTGGTTTTAACTTATAACCGTTTGATCCTAAGGCTGTTAGAACCTTATCTAAAGTGTTGAGATGGTCCTCAAAAGTCTTCCCAAGAATGATGATGTCATCAAGGTATACCATAACCTTATTCCAGGGAAGTCCTGCAAGAGCGAGCATCATGCCGCGTTGGAATGTTGCAGGGCCATTTTTTACTCCGAATGGCATTTTTAAATATTCATACTGACCAAATGGTGTTGAGAAAGCTGTTTTTTCTATGCTATCAGGGTCCATATTGATCTGATAGTAGCCCTTGATTAAGTCAATTGTGGTGAAAAACTTGTTGCCATGCATGTTGTAGATCATGTCAATCAAGTTGGGTAAAGGAAATGAATCCCCTTTAGTAGCATTATTAAGTTTTCTGTAGTCGATACAGAGCCTCAGGGAACCGTCAGGTTTTCGAACAGGTACCACAGGCGCTGAGAAGGGTGACTTACTTGGTCTTATGATGTTCCCTTCTAAAAGGTCTTTACATTCTTTCTCTATTTCTTGAGCCAAAGGTCCTTGAATTCTACGTACTGGAACTCTGACGGGTCTATCCGATTCCAATTCGATATTGTGGGTGATGTTGGTGGCAACTCCCACATCATTATCCCCTGTACTTAACACAGATACATGCTTTTGTAACACTCTAATTAGTTGATTTTTTTGATCCATCGTTAAGTTAAGTTCTTCTATTTGGAATTCGGATATTATCGTATTTATGTTCCAGTATCGTTCAGGGTATATCCCTACTTCAGTTACTTCCTGAATCATAGGAACAATTTCCAACTTTTCTGCTGGTTTAATCTTTCCCACGAGGGTGTTTCTTTTTATTCGTTTTTCTTGGTCCGTGTAATTTATTATAGCTATTTTAACATTGTCCACCCTGAGATCGAGAATTCCTGGTATTATGGAAACACCCGGGATATCCATGCCTTGGAATTCTACCAGTGGACAACGTTGACTAGCTTCCTGCTGAATTTTATCAACCACAATAGATACCATTCTGCATTGTAACGGCTTTAGGACCGTAATTTCTGGTACAACACAATTATAGAAAGGTATATTGTAGCTAATATCTTTCCCTACTGTTATTAATTTTTTACGAACTCGGTGCACTAATTCACGGCGAGTCAGATCCGGTGTGGGGGAGAGTGCTGCTCGCCAGCCAGCACGTAGGTGTTGCCGGATCAAAAGATGTGTAAGGGGACAAGTTTACACTTAATATGTTCTACGAATATTTGACGCTTGGCCCCGAACTGTTTTGTCCTACCTACTAAACGTTCCACAATATACAAGAAAATAGAGAGTTTGACTTACCCCCTAATAACGGTGTTCATAGACTCCGATGGACGTCAAGCAACAAGAGAGAAAATTGATGAAGGCCGTCTATCCGCGAGGATCCTTACTATCTATCAAACTTCAACCAGTCCACACACTTTCAGATCAGGAACACAATCAAGTCTTCAAACACAGGTAAATTAATTCACCCTTTCATACAGTAACTTTTTTATTCAAGTTATAGAGTTATACATTTAAAGGTTAATTTAACATAAATAATTACTTGACATTATTTTTACAATGTCAATAATAATCAAATATATGATAATATTACAATTTAACAAAAGTAATGAGTTTTTGAGCGTGAATATTGTAATGCACAATAATAATTAAATGAACCCAACTTAAATGCAATATATTCTTAAAGTTATTTTCTTTACCTTCCAGAATGCACAGCAGGGGCCAACAAGACCTCCTCCTTCTCAAGTATTTCTGGACTCGACTGTGCACGCCAAAGACCTCCAACCGTAAGCCACAAGGACCAAGAAAGGAAAAAGTAGAGGAAGTGATTAGTAACAAGAAGAAAAGAATTACGGTACTAACTACAATATAAATGTGTGGCTTAACTGTGCTCTCTAAGTTAAATTAATTGCTTTCAATATTCTGTTCCACTCTGAGTCAATCAAAACACAACCAATTGATGATTGGCAGTTCGTGGAAAATCTCTGCAAGCTCAATGAAAAGCAAAGAAAAATAAGCCCCAAATAAAAACCCTAAAAAAAACATAAATTCAATTAGGCATACATAATTATTTATACATACATAACCCATTTATCACAAAGTTATAAAATACCTTAATGTTACAGACAGAACACTTAAGGGTTTTCTTATGGTTCGGAAGTTTTTTCACATCAGTTGACAGGTCACTGTTAAGAATACACTTTTTAAATATTTATTAATACTTTATATTCATTATATATATATCACAATTTTATTCACTTAGTTTACTATGACTAAGGCACATACTTTATTTTTACATATTCTTACCGAATTTACTTCAATTGGAAGTCCTATATTTTCAAAGATTTTGTTTTCAAGATTTCAATTGTAACACAGTGAATTACAAATTTAATTTAGGTATATTAACGTCCATATAGTTGTATAAACACTATGATAAATATATAATGTACTTTCAAAAAAAAACAATTATTATAAATTTCTCAATTCAATAATCTGTGAAATAAAGAAAACTGTAGTTTACCGTATAAAGTTTTCATAATGTGAAAAAAAAATGGAAATATAATAAAAATTTCTATAATTCTACTAGTGAAAGAGGGATGATGAGTTACCCGGCTCATCAAGTCCTTCCACTCTCCACTTCACGCCCCCCCACCAAAGGGAAACCCCCTCCTAATTTTTCCGTTTCTTCACCACCTCCAACTCATACAGAGCAACTCTAATTATGGAATCCAAATCTTCCACTTGCTTTCTTTTCTCACCTCGCCCTCTTGTCCTTCTATCCTCCAAAAATTCTCTTATAAGAGAATGGGCATCTGCATCTCTTTCGGGGTCTAATCGCATATCATGAGGGGTGGCATGACTACTACTATACCCATGACCACTATAAGAAGGAAAGACAGCGGGGTTAGTAAAAGAATTAGGTACATGCATGATAGGAGGTACATAGGTAGAGTAGGTGTTTGGTGTGTATGAGGAATTTCGCCTTTCCTGAAGTGTAACACTATGTTTATGTGGCTCTACAAAACCATCCCTAGAAGTTGATGGCTGAGACACATCCACGAATCTATATAAAATTTCGCTCACACGATCTGGAGTTTGCGATGTTTCATTTTGATTATCAGTAGGAGTTGTAGTTCTGAGATGTTGATATGGTTCACCCGGGGCATCTCCTAATAACGATCCTTTTTGTTGTTGCTTCCTTGGAGGCATCAGTGGTGGTACAGAGGTTGGTTCATTTGGTGTCCAATAATTCAGAAAGATCTTCTTATTATCCATCAGATAATATCTTAGGAATTTTTGGTTTCCGTGCAAACCATCAGGTAAGAGATCAGAGTCTAACGAAGGATGTTCTTTTCGTAGGAAAGCTTTATGTGGAACAAAGGCTAATGGTTGTGTGCTTCTGTGTGCTAGATGTTTAGTATATAGATTAAAAGCACCATTCCCAAAAATCAACTTCTTATCTTCCCAATGGTATTTATTCCTCCATAGATATTGAAACATATGGTACATTCTAATGCTGTGATGTTGCATGGGTTCCATTCCGAGCTTGTAATTATTTTCTAAATAGTTTTGGTATTCAATTCCCCAGTTCCTTATAATTCGGTTTTGGTTAAATTTGTACATGTCTTTGACCGCTGGAACTGACAAGTACACTTCACAAGAGGAATTCACTGAGTAGACATATCTCATGATATTGTTCATAAGACCAGGGATAGGATCTGGAGAAACATGTAAAGCTGGTCGAAACACTGACATTTCTGGTTTCCCTTTCGCTCTGATATATTCTCTCTTCCACCCATAGGGTGTTAATGCCCAAATAATTATTATATGGGTGTTTGGTTTCATCCGTTTTTGAATCTGAGCTAAACACTCATCCAGGACAACTCCAGGACGATATTCTACTTGTACATTAACATTGTACATCTCACGCAAGTGTTCCTTTCCATCAAGAAACATTTTTACTTCAGAGCTACCTACGACGAGTAAATTTATCATCCGTCTAGAATTACTTGCCATGGTCTGAAAAGAAAATAGACCAGGACAGTGGATTAGTAAAAAAAACTCTTCCCAAAATCTCGGCCCCGCCATGGCTCTCAATCGGAAACCACAGCACACACACCGCGCCCAGCAAGACCAGAGATCAGGGTACATTATAAAATAAAAAAATACAAAATCAAGTATGAACTGTACATGTAAATTATGAAAATTCTTAATTTAATTGCAAAGGGGAAGCTGAAGCATCAAGGCAAAACTAATTTAATTCCATTATTATGAAAGTAAGTTAAAGCTTTAAGATAAAAAATCAATTCAATTTTTATAATAGCCAAAAGCAAAAAAAAACATTTTTACAAGAACTTATTTTTAATCTTAAGAACAACATTAGCTATTTAAATGAAAGTAGTATGACAGATTTTAACTATTTAATCATAATCTTAATTTTTAAGTGAATTCATTATAGCTTTACTTTTAAACCTCATTTAACAACATTCTGACTGAAACTAACTGGAAAAAGTTTTTTAAGAGTGAAAATGTATGTTAACAATAATAATTTCTTTGAGTACAATGTACAGTAATCCGATTCCAATTCCAAGTGTAATATTGTGTTTTAGTGTAACAATAATTGTTTTAATTGTGTCAAATCATTCTACTGTTTTTTTCTTCTTTCTCCATTCTAATGGTGTATCCATTACATGAGAATATTCTGTTACTTTTCCCCTTGATCTTGTACCAGGTTTCCTAACAGGTGTTTCAATCATTAATTTAGGTGTAATTTCTATTATTGATTCTCCAGTTAAACTTCTCCTTCGACTAACTTTTTGTTTTAGGAATAACTCTCCTTCTACTGAATAAGATGGTGATAAGTTGTCAACATTGTCAACTGTTGCCATCTCTGTAATTTGGTAATTTTCAGCTAAGAATCTCATTAACCTACTATGGGATTGTGTGATTTCTTCTTCAAATTCATTTGAAGATTCTTCGATGATTGTGTGTAATCTTTTGCTAGGGCTCACTTTATCTTCTCCTTCACTCAAGTTTTCCTCTAGCCTTTCTTGTTCTAAGAAATCTAAAATAGCCGATTCATCTCTAGGTGAGCTCATTCTCCTTGGCACATAATGGTCCATTAAAGAGGAATCATCCCATTCGAGATTTGGTATGTCACTGTAATCTGAGCTAGATTTTCGTCTGTAATTTGGATTTTCAAATCCAGAAAACTCGTTTTCCGATTCTGATTCCGTTATTTTACTCAATGACTGCTCTATAATGTTACTACAGCGACTTTCTTGAAATGTTGGGGAAAACACGCTTTGACAAAGATTGATATTTATTGATCTTTGATATGGTGAAGATAATTCAGGGGAATAAATTATGGGTACATACGGAATTGGTGAAATGTTTGATAAATTAACAGGGGAAACTATTGAACTTACATTTTCTATTATATCTCCAATATTATTTTCTATTCTATTCATGATTCCAGTATCAATTTGTTCTCCTGGGGTAGAGGAATTATTTGATACATTCAATGTCTGTAACTCTCTTACCATTTGTAAGATTTTTTCTGTGTTTTGTGGAGGCATGTCAGAATCTACAAATCCTTCAAATTCCTCCTCCTCCTCCTCTCTTATAGAATTTTGATTATCGAACTCTTGCTCATCAGACAAGATTTCAGATTCAAGATCTCTTACTGAATCTTCATCCTCCGGTTCTATTTCCTCTTCATCTTCATCTTCATAAAAAGCTTTTTCTTTGTAGAGTCTATGATTTTTTAGATATGCAGGTATTTTTATCCATTTTCGCAAATGTGAATGATGTACTCTTTCTTCCCTAGCATTGGGAATATTTAATTTCTTTATCAGATACGTTATACGGTTATCATTGACTGCTGTGATAACGAATGGACCCTCCCATCGGATGAGGAATTTATTTGATACATGGTGACCTTTAAAAATCTTCTTCTTGGCCACCCTCTGTCCTATCCTAAAAGCTTTAAAATTTGCAGTGCCTGCCTCCCAATATTGCGGATATGCATGAATTTGGGGCGATATGAGATTCCTTTAGCAAATAATCAGATGGTGACATCTTTAAGGCTCGATGCCATGTATGGTTATAAATAACCACTGATGAGGGTATTTCCTCATCCCAATGGTTTTCATTTTCCAACACTAAGCATTTTAGTAATTGGATCAGACTTCTATTAAATCTTTCGCATATGCCATTACTGGAAGGATGTAAAGGGGAGGTCCGAATATGTTTAATGTTAAACTGGTTTAAGACTCTTTGGAAATTGTCATTATTAAATTCAGTTCCATTATCCGTGAGCATTCTATTAGGAATCTTTGGTAAAAATGGTAATATTCTTTCTTTAAGAGCCGTGGATACGGTTAAACCTTGTTTATCAGCAATGGGTAAAACATTTGCCCATTTAGAACAGTGATCTATAAACACCATTGCATATTTATTTCCCTTTTCTGTAACGGGGAATTGTAACAAATCCATGGCCACTAGATCGAAAGGGCTTTTTGCAACTATTTTTAAGGTCGGAGGTATAATATTATTTGTGTGTGTTTTTAATCTTTGACAAGTTGGACAACATCGAACTACGTCAACTACTACTTGATTAGTTCGGGGATGCCAGAAGTATTTATAGATAAGTTCTAACAACTTATTGCGCCCTATGTGTGCACAATTCCAATGAAGTTTTAATACTATGTTTATTAACATTGGAAATGATATAACATACTGATTTGCTTGGGGGTCCTCCCGACAATGGTACAATATGTCATTTATAATTGATAATGATCTATGATGTGATTTAAATATTTTTAATTTTTCTGGCCATAAGTTATATGGAATTTTTAAAGACACTTGTTGTATTAAAGATTTAATTATATGATCCTCATTCTGATCATTCATGATGTCCAACTCACAAATGTTATGATGGGACACCTCTATATCTCCATATATAGGAATTATTTCATTAATTTTTATGAGCATCTCATTTGTTTCATTTTGTGTAACAGTGATGGGTTCCAAGTAATTATAATGAATACCCCCAAGACATTTTAACCTACAGGTATAATTGACAAAGTGGGATCCATGGACTATGGGTTTATCATCGTCGTAATAAACCTCCACTCTACTTTTATATAAGTTACAGAAGGAATCGATAACTTCTGGTATAGGTACCTGTCCCCTATGTGTCATTAACCTCAATCGTTTCCTGATATTACTGTTTTGCAACTTGTATTTACCTATGTGATTTATAAGTTCATTTACTACAGTTTCTCTTATCTCTATGTGATTGTCCATTGTTCCGTATAAAAACATTGAGAAACACTTGAAGAGTGCATCTCCACCCCCTGGAACAACAATAAGGTTAAATCCACTAGGTATATAATCACAAAATTTGGAATTTGTGTCTATTTCTATTGTTTGGAAATCATTAGGTATCGGTGACCTTGATAAAGTGTCAGCAATTATATTTCCCTTTCCTGTGATGTGTCTAATCTCAAAATTATATTCATTCAGCTCCTCCCATGTACGGGCCACCCTTCCATCCACCATACTCATGTTTTGGAGGTATATTAGGGGCTGATGATCTGTGTATATTACAAATCTAACTCCTTTTAGGAATGCTTTAAGGGACTTAACTGCCCATCGCAAGGCAGTCAGTTCCTTATCTATTGTGCTGTAGTTTTTCTGAGGTCCACTGAATGTGGTGGATATATATGCGATTGGTCTGTGTATTCCATTTTGTTTTTGTGACAAGCAAGCACCAGCACCTACATTCGAGGCATCAACATACAACTCCAATGGTGAAGCCGTTGGAGTGTAATCAGGAAAACCCAATAAGGTAGGGTTAATTAAGGCTGCTTTTAAAGCCTCGAAAGCAGTCTGGCACTCCCTTGTCCATGTAACTGTTTTCCCCCCTGTCTGTGCTGAAAGTGGTTGTGCAATTTGTGAACAGTTAGGTATATGACGTCGATAAAAATTTACCATACCTAAAAACTGCCTCAATTGTTTTACTGTGGTAGGAATAGGGAATTCTAGTGCTCCTTTTAAATTTTTCTCCAAAGGTTGTATACCTTTATTAGATATTCTATGACCCAGAAATTCAACCTCGGATCTGCATAGTCTGGTTTTCTTCGGTCGGAGTTTATATCCGTTTGACCCTAAGGCCATTAGGACTTTTTCTAGCGTGTCTATATGGTCATAAAAATCATTTCCGAGAATAATAATGTCGTCTAAATAGACCATTACTTTATTCCAGGGTAGTCCAGCCAAAGCGATCATCATGCCACGTTGGAACGTGGCAGGTCCATTTTTGACCCTAAAGGGCATCTTTAAATATTCATATTGCCCAAAAGGTGTGGAGAACGCAGTTTTCTCAATACTGTCAGGGTCCATTGCGACCTGATAATAACCCTTGATGAGATCAATGGTAGTAAAGAAAGTGTTACCATACATGTTGTAAATCATGTCGATTAAATTTGGTAAGGGGAATGAATCTCCCTTCGTAACACTGTTTAATTTACGGTAATCTATGCAAAGTCTCAAAGAACCATCAGGTTTCCTTACTGGAACTACCGGGGCTGAGTACGGTGACTTACTGGGTCGTATAATGTCACTTTCTAAAAGGTCAGCACACTCCCGTTCTATCTCCTGTGCTAATGGTCCCTGAAAACGCCTTACCGGGATTCTGACAGGTTTATCAGTTTCTAGTTCAATTGTGTGTGCGATATTCTGTGCTAGTCCAACATCATTATCCCCAGTACTAAGTACATGAGGATGTTTCAGTAGGACTGAAATTAGTTTTTCATGTTGTTCAGTGGACAGTGCTAAGTTGTGTAATTCAAATTCTGTGTCTAATTTTTCAATGGTCCAGTAACTTACTGGTTCAATTTCATCCTTCATTACATTTTTCTGTAGTATTTTTGTATTTTCTGTGTTATTAGAATATCTAAGTTCATTAATGTGTCCTATCACTGTGTTCTTTCGTAAGTGTTGTTCCTTCTCAGAGGGATTAAAAACAGCAACACATACGTCATTAGATTTATTATCTATTATACCTGGGAGGATATTTAAACAAGGATGGGATATTCCTACAAATTCCAAAGATTTCATCTCCCTATAATTACCTTTCAAAGAGGGAATACTAATGGCTATAAATTGGCAAGTATAAGGTGGAATGACTGTGACTTTAGGTATTAAACAATTAAAAAATGGGATCGTTAGGCTTATGTCTTTTCCAATAACACTGAAGGTGTTATTAGATCTATGTAACAATTCTCTTTTGGTGAGATCAGGGACTAATCTATTATCTTTAAGATCAACAGCTCCTAACACAGCATTATAGGTCATAAGTTCTAATGGAACCAAATAAAATTTAATAGGTTTAGAAATAAACCCACTATCAAAAAGAACAAATGTTTCTACGTAATATTTTATAGGGATCTCTTTCTTTTGACCAAATCCCTTTAATGCCCTAACTTCACCGGATAATTTTGGTTTTAAAGGGGGGAATTGATATACAGCTCCTTCACTCAATAAACTAACCCCTGCTCCAGTGTCAATCATACATTCTACGAATCCCTCACCAGAGTTCAGAGAAATATTTACTATCAATGGATCTACATCAGCTTGACATATGTTGTTATGAATGTTTAAAGGTTTATTAAAATTCTGTGATTGATTTTTCCCATGGATTCCAATTTCATTCCAAGTATCATTTTCTTTACTAAATCCGAGTCCGAGTCCATTTATTCCCATAGATTCTGATTCCGTGATTGTATTTTGAGCCAAAAAGGTATCCGGAGTAAATAATTTCTCCACAGTGTGGCCCATCACTGCAGAGTGTTTAAGTTTCCCGCATTCTCTGAACAACTACTTTCAGGATGGGAATTCCCACACATGTGGCAATTGTCAATGTACTGATCCTTGGGTCTAGCTCCTTGAGCTGCCCAAGGGTCATTCTGTAATTTGGAATTGTGGAAGGTGCGAACCGCTTTGGTTTGGTGATCTCTGTGGCAAAGGTGTTGTGTTTCGATTCCGATCCGAAATATCCTGATTTTGATTCATTGTCTCCCTCGACATCTGATTTGCTTTTTCCCGATTCTGTAACTGACAATTTATGCCCAGATGGTTTTCACCACAGAATGGACATTCATAAACTTTCTCTCCTGTTGGAGGTACATTTCCATTATTCTTATTCCAACAATCTCTGCGGATGTGGCCTTTCTGTTTACAATAACTACAAATTCCTAGCTTTTTATAGCATTCAGTATGTACATGACCTCTGAATCCACAATAACTACAAGAATTGTTAGAAAGAGAGGTTTCTTTTCTCATTTGGGCGTTCTGATTATTATCAGTCGGGTAGTTATTGGGGTTGTTCATTGTTCTATTCTTTTTGTTATTCTGTGAAGTATTTGGTGGTAATTTGTTAATCATTTTTGATTTCTGGGGTAAACCATGTTTTAAAGTTTCACTCCATGTGGTCTGGGGAATTATCGTATCAATTTGTATTACTTCTATGTTCGCCTCTGGAGCATCAAGTTGTATGACTTGACTGCTCTTCTCCGGTTCTCTATATAAGGAAGATACCAATTCATTATCTGTTTGGAATTCTCGATCATAAGAGTCTGCTAGCATTACAAGTCTTTCCCATGGAACTTTAGTCTGTGTATTGATGTCATTTTGAATAATGTATTCTCTGATTTTCTCTGAACATTCAAAGGTAAACTTAACATGAAGGCTGTTCTCAGAGATTCGTGCTCTCGCATGTTTACACCAGGAAAAGCCTGACAACCTAATTGTTCTAATCTCAGAGCGAATAAATTTACATCTTCTCCAGGTTGTCTCTTTGCAGAATGATATGCTCGTAATTTGTTTTCATTTCTTTTTTTTTCCTCCTGATTATACCACCTGATAAGAACTTGTTTTACCGTAAGGTAATCTGTTACCGTTTTAGTTACCACAGTGTATAATCGCAGGAATTTTCCTGATAAATAATTTTCCATAAGTCTCAACCATTGATCTTGGCTCTGTGGATATTTGTTATTACAATATTTTTAAAACTGTTCTAGAAATTTATGCAAATCATGTTCTTTTTCATAACTGAAAATCTTTGGCTCCAAGACTTTGGGTTTTTGGGAATTATTAACCAAAACTGTTAACAAAGATACTGTTTGTGTAAGTAACGACAACTGTTGTTGAATACTGTCTAATTGATATTGGGGGGTTATCATACTGGGTCCCATTGGTACAAAACTATTCACATTTGGTGGTACATAAGGTTGATACCTGGTTTGTTGAGGTATTGTATATGTTGGTTGATCTATTGTCTGACACTTGGCTGGTTGGTACTGATGTGACGGATATGTTGTTTGGGTGGTTGATATGGTTTTCCAGATCCTACATTTAAGGTAGTAGTAGGAGTTTGAGTATATAAACAAGAGGATACTGTAGAGGTTGCTACAGTTCTGATATTTGTTTCCTGAGTTATATTAGTAAAGTCATCTGGGATTTTTACTACAGAGTTTCCACTACTTTCGAAAGGCAATAATACAGTCATCTTTGGTCGTACGCTCAGTTCTGGTAAATGCGTAGGGGTGGTTGTTGTATTTATACTTTCGTCTTTAGGAATAGTGATAAATACTTCATCAATTTTCTGGGTTGGGGCTGTTATCGGAGTTGTCACACGAATTTGGGTTAATTGGTGGTTTAAATCCTGCATTTGTTTTCCTAAATTGCCTATTATCTCGGTTACAGCCTTTGCTGATATTACCCCTTCTGCTCCTGTCACATCACTTACACCAGTGGCACCGGTTGTCTTCTCCATATCAAGTGGACTACTGACTTCTGCCATTGCCAAATAAGATTCCAGATCAATTTCCAAATCTGACATTTTGTTTTCTCAATAATATAAGCAAAAAGGAATTTCTTTGACTCCTGGTAAGTTAAACCAACACTTCTTATATCTATAAATAGATATAAGGGATGGCTCACTTTTCAATGTTACCTGTACAGTGTATATATGAGTGTCTCAAGAGACGCTAATATATAAAAAGAATATCAATTAAAAAATGTATTTCAATGTAATATATTTCAAATTGTTAAGCTAAGTCTACGGTGTCTATGAAGAAAAAGAACAGTTTAGACCGTGAAAACTATGACAATATAATTTATACAAGACTTTCACACCATGTATACTCTCAGTTATACCTTGACCATCTATTATTTTATCCTCTATTTTCTATTTACTTCTTTGATTCTGCTATTTACCAATTTCTGTTTCTTACACAATGTCTATTTATATTATCAATTTTTCCTATCTTAGATCAATCCCTCAGGATTTCCTTCCTAACCGACACTCAACACAGTCTCGTAAGCGTGGCTCGACGTCCCTGTTCGGGCGCCAATTTATTTTTTATGTATATGTGGGGGAGAGTGCTGCTCGCCAGCCAGCACGTAGGTGTTGCAGGATCAAAAGATGTGTAAGGGGACAAGTTTACATTTAATATGTTCTATGAATATTTGACGCTTGGCCCCGAACTGTTTTGTCCTACCTACTAAACGTTCCACAATATACAAGAAAATAGAGAGTTTGACTTACCCCCTAATGACGGTGTTCATAGACTGCGATGGACGTCAAGCAACAAGAGAGAAAATTGATGAAGGCCGTCTATCTGCGAGGATCCTTACTATCTATCAAACTTCAACCAGTCCACACACTTTCAGATCAGGAACACAATCAAGTCTTCAAACACAGGTAAATTAATTCACCCTTTCATACAGTAACTTTTTTATTCAAGTTATAGAGTTATACATTTAAAGGTTAATTTAACATAAATAATTACTTGACATTATTTTTACAATGTCAATAATAATCAAATATATGATAATATTACAATTTAACAAAAGTAATGAGTTTTTGAGCGTGAATATTGTAATGCACAATAATAATTAAATGAACCCAACTTAAATACAATATATTCTTAAAGTTATTTTCTTTACCTTCCAGAATGCACAGCAGGGGCCAACAAGACCTCCTCCTTCTCAAGTATTACTGGACTCGAACTGTGCACGCCAAAGACCTCCAACCGTAAGCCACAAGGACCAAGAAAGGAAAAAGTAGAGGAAGTGATTAGTAACAAGAAGAAAAGAATTACGGTACTAACTACAATATAAATGTGTGGCTTAACTGTGCTCTCTAAGTTAAATTAATTGCTTTCAATATTCTGTTCCACTCTGAGTCAATCAAAACACAACCAATTGATGATTGGCAGTTCGTGGAAAATCTCTGCAAGCTCAATGAAAAGCAAAGAAAAATAAGCCCCAAATAAAAAACCCTAAAAAAAACATAAATTCAATTAAGCATACATATATAATATTTATTATAATGTTATATAATCATTATATCTATTTTATAAAGTTATAAAATACCTTAATGTTATAGGACAGAACACTTTAAGGGTTTTCTTATGGTTCAAAAGTTTTTTCCACGTCAGTTGACAGGTCACTGTTAAGAATACACTTATTAGATATTTATTAATACTTTATATTCATTATATATTATATCACAATTTATTCACTTAGTTTACTATGACTAAGGCACCTACTTTATTTTTACATATTCTTACCAATTTTACTTCAATTGGAAGTCCTATATTTTTAATAATTTTGTTTTCACGATTTCAATTGTAACACAAGCAAAATTACAAATTTAGTTTAGGCATATTAACATTCATATAGTTGTATAAACACTATGATAAGTTATAGAATGTACTTTTTAAAAAAACAAAACAATTATTATAAATTTCTCAATTCAATAATCTGTGAAAATAAAGAGAACTGTAGTATTACCATATAAAGTTTTCATAATTTGTAAAAAAAATGGAAATAATGAATAAAAATTTCTATAATTCTACTAGTGAAAGAGGGATGATGAGTTACCCGGCTCATCAAGTCCTTCCACTCTCCACTTCACCGGTAAGAGATTATTATCCCTTAACGAAACTGCGCCTAGTACAACATTATGAGTCATAGAGTCAATGGGAACTACAAATAACATTATTGGTTGAGGAGTAACGAACCCATTTTCGAAAACTATTTTCCTCTCGATATAATGTTCAACGGGTATTTTGGATGTACCCCCAAATCCTTTCAAAGCTGTGACATTAACGTCAGAGGCTAGTTTGAGTTCTATGTTTTTCAATGTGTGCAGAACCCCTGCATTGACGAGACTTACCCCTGCTCCAGTATCGATCATACAGTCGAAATACTGAGAACATTCAGGATGGTCCAATGCAACTGAAACTATCAAGGGGTCCACATCAGCCTGACATAGATTGAACAGAATATCGCAGTCTTTAGACTGATTCCGATTTTCCGATTCCAATGGATCTTTCCCATCATTATTGATATCTGTCTTTTTTCGATCCCGATTATTATGAGCCATTTGTTTCGAAGTTCGATTTTTACAACTCTCCACAATGTGGCTCACCATTGTGGAGTGGGATAGTTTCCCAAATCTTCTGTACATTTTCCCTCTTCATGTGACTCTCCACACACGTTACAATTGGTAACATATTTTGTCTTTGGTCGAGCTCCAGCCATAGCCCAAGGATCTGAGGATGGCCTAGTAGTCTCGAAGGTCCTAGTTTGATATTGCTCCCTCTGAGGTAAAGGTCTTTGTTCTTGGAATTTGGGGAGTTGTTCTTGAGCCCTGGTAGATGCAATTCCATTGGTTGTTTCGGGAAGTACAATGCATCCCCAAGTGTTTACCCTTACAAAAAGGACATTCAGGGGTCTTGGGTGAATCTTTGGTGGGATGATTTTCATTGTTCCTCCAACAATCACTTCTTGTATGATCTTTAGTTTTGCAGAAACTACAAATATCAAGGTATTTGTAACAATCTGCCATCAAATGACCTCTCTTCCCACAAAAATCACAATGACACACACTACTGTCGTCCTGCGATCGTTCAGGTATAGGGATATTCTTGATCCTTCTTGGTGGTGTCCGTGGGGCATTTGACCTCTGTTGGTTCGATTTCTGGGGTGGTGTTTGAATTTGATTTTTACTGTTTCTTTTCGGAGCTGGCCTTTGAAGCATTTCACTCCAAGTTGGTTTTGCTGGAGATACTGCATCAATGTAGATTACATCTTGTTCATCATTATCAACGGTTTGTACATGTTGGTGTGGGGTACTGGTGTCTGATTGAAAATTTCTTGGTGAGTCATAATTCCTTTGTGATGTATGGAACTCACGCTCATAACTGTCTGCTAACATAACAAGTCTTTCCCAAGGGACTCGCTGTTGGGTACCCATCTCATTTTGTATGAGGTACTCTCTCAATTAGGTTTGAACGGGATGCGCAACATTAAATAGGAAAGCGGTTCTAAGCGATTCATGGTTTCGCATGTTAGTGTCTGGATAAGCTCTTGATGCTAGTTGTTCCAATCTTAATGCAAACATGTTGATATCTTCTCCTGGTTTGCGTTGAGCAGCATGATAATCTCTGAGCTTGTTCTCGTTCCTCCGTTTTTCCTCATGCTCAAACCACTTGAGAAGAGATTCCTTCACATCTGTATACTTAGTTGTAGTTTTAGTTATTACCACAAATAGTTTAAGGAATTTGCCACCAAGATATCTTTCAAGTAGCCTCACCCACTGATTTGGTGCTTGAGGATACTTTTGTGAACAGTATTCCTCAAAATGTTCAAAAAATTGTTTTAGATCATGATCATTTTCATAATGATACACTTTTGGTTCTACTACTCTCGGTGTTTGTACCTTATTTATTAATATAGTTAACAATGACACGGTGTAAAGGAGGGTGAGAAAAGTATGAGGAGTAAATAGGTATCTGATAGGAAAGATCGACGATGTAGGAAGAAGAATTAGAAAGAAATATACTATCAAGTTGGAAAACAGTTGTAGGGAGGAGATCCAGATAGAAGGTAAATATAAGCTCAAGTACTATTGAAAAGTCTTATTGGTTGTATTTCTTTTCTTTTTATATATAATTATTGAGATCAACACATCCAATAGTTTCTAACGGTAAGATTCAATTTCAGGGACCACTCATGTTACGAGCAATAAAACAAAATTCCGAAATCAAAACATTTATGAAGCTTATGAATACTAACATTCTTATAGATTATTATTATTTAATAGTTATAGAAATTACTCAAAACCTTAGAAAAAACAATGAACTTACAAATAATAAGATAAATAATTTTTGGATTATTATGGATTATTCCACAGTCCTACCGAGAATTACTATTTACAATTTCATTAATGAATTATTCATTACCAACCTATTGTTGTTAATTTCTTTAACCAGACCAATAACTGTATTAATACTATTTATTGGTAAAATTTGCAAGATGATCTATGGGCCAATCACTTCACTTTCCCTGTTTACGATTTTGGGTAACTTGATGAAATCCCAATGTTAAAAGCCTAAAATAAAACATTCCCATTATTGCTTTTCTTCTTTTATGCATTCAATACAACAATACTTTATACAATTACTATGCCCATACCTTGATGATGTAACAAGGCTTATATTCCGTATTTCTGGATATCACAGGTAAGTTTTTGAGGATAAGATTAATCTTCAGTTTCTAAATCCAATATGGGTATAAATAATCAACAACCTTCAATATAATTTCAGGTTATAAAGAAACTTCATCAATAATACCACAGGTATAAGAGTATAAGTTAACAAAAGAATCTTTTCTGAAATTAACAAATAAATATTTTTATTTAAGAAAAATAAGTAAAATAAAACACACCTAGTAAAATAAAACAAACCTATCACCTAACCCCTACATTCCTCCCCATTAAGCCTATAATCTCCCCCAAAAGAAAAAAAAAGGATACTTTATTATTGTACACTCGTAAATACATTAATATTAATATTTAATAATAATAATTATTAATAAGTCTCGCTTTTTCCGCTTCCAGGATGGTTGACATGCTATTAATAGCGTCAAGGTAATCTTGTACTGAAGGGTTTGGAGGGGCAATATCTCGAATAGCATTTTGCATGATGACATAAACCCTTCGTTCAGCCAAGGAAGCTACCAGGTTTGGATTTATTTGACCTGATATTCCTTCTTGTGGTTGAACCTCATGGTTTATGTAGTATCCCGGATCAATTGATGTTCTGGATGGATTCGTGATTACAATTGGAATTTCTTCCGGTCTATTATCTATTTGATCTTCTTCCCTTTCCCGAGGGATATAAATGTCTTGGGTTCTTTCTAATGAAACCCCGGGATTTGGGACAATTTGTAATGCCCCTCGAATTAATGCATCGTGGCCTTTAATGAACCACTTTAAGAATTCTCGATTACCATGCAAACCATCAGTCATAATTTCTTGGAGTCCAAGGATTTCTGTTTCTTTCCTTAAGTATCTGGTGTGTAGAGGAACATAATTCTCAGAACGTCTGTTTCCAGTCATACTGTAATACCTATTAATGGCATGATTAGCCTTCAAGAATTTTTTATGAGGCCAAGAAAATTCATCAGTAGCAATCTTCCCAAATTGTTCATATACTTTTATACTGTGATTTCTCATGGCATGTGGATTTAAATACGGATGATTTAACAACATGTCTTTATCCACCATGCCATGTTTCCTAATTATTTTCTTTTGATTAAAAGTATATAAGTCCTTTATAGTTGGAATTACTAAAAAAACTTGACAGTTTGAGTTGACCCTCTTAGCGATATTAACTAAATTCGTCATGATTGGGCCCACTACTGACAAATCCATATCCAGTTTTGGTTCTACTATTCTAGTATAAGGCCTTTGAGAATGTAATGGCCTCATTTCCCAAGCCATGCACGTCAAGGCCCAAATGAGCACAACTCGGGTATCTTCCGTCATCCATTGGTGTAAAACGTTCTTCACATGTCAATAATGTTCTACCAGATCTACAACTTGCTCGAACATCCACGTTCCATTCTTCTCGTAATAAATCATGATGTCTCTCAAACATATCAACTTCACTGTCGCCAATAACGAGCAAAGCCATGGTGTCTGAAATCTACAATTTTTTCAATTAATTGACTTTCATTAATGAACCAATTATTTTATATACCTAGCTAATGGTAATCTATATTGCCTTGGTTAATACATGTGGCAAATCCTTAACAGGCCCCCGTGATCGAGTATGCGGACGTCGATTGTCTACATTACTTGCATTCTTATTTTTTATTATGTTATTGGTATTTTCCCAACTCATACAAGTCTTTTCCAATTCATCCTCAATGAACTCTCCCTCAACCGAGCCATTCGACTGACTAGATTCATTGCTGTCATAAGTAATTATTTGATTTTCTACACTGAGTAAATCGGAAAATTGTGGAATCTCCTCCAACACTTCAGTACCAGAAAAACAAGAGTCATTAGATTGAAAGAGGGGAGAACTTTGAGAATTATTATGCTGATTCATTTCCGGTAAAATGTCCTGAAAAGTGTGAACCAAAAAGGAACCCCCAGGTATGTCTACAGGATGCCATTGAACTATAGCATTATCTACAGGCAGTGGGTTATAATAATCGTCTAAAAAAGAAAAGTCATTATAACTTTCCAATAAGTTCTTGTGATAACGGTCCGAGGGAGCGGTAGTGACAATTATAGAATCAGAACTCGATGAATTACTTGAACGAGTTATAATATTACTAATAGGAGTACTAAACCTATTTCGGTTAAGATCTAAGGTATTACTAAGTAATTCATTAGAAGAAAATCCTGAAAAAGAAAATGTTTCTATCCCAGAGAATACCACAGTTTTACTACTTTTGTTCATCTTATCATGCATTATCCGTTTCTCCTCAATTCCACTACCCCTATTTTCAACAAGCCCTACAGTTTCTTTAAGGTCTTTAAGTTTCTCTAGAAGATTAGGTAATTTACTATATACATTAATATTTAATGGAGATCTCTCAAACCCAAAAAAATCCTGTTCTTCCGAATCCCCCCCATCCCCTGAACTAACATTAATATGGTCCTTTATTTGATATGGGTTTGTGTTATCCCTAATATCGTTTCCAACAGCATTAACGTCTTCCACTGACTCCACTTCAGCAACCTCCCGATCCAATACTAATTCATCACTAAAAAAATAATTCCGAAATATAGCATTCCGGAATAAATAAGCGGGAACATCAACCCACTTTCTGAGATGACTAAAATGAATCCTTTCCTCGTGATTACCCGGGGCATTTAAACGGGTTATTACATAGGTAAGATCATTTTTGTTAATATGAGTGATCTTATAGGGTCCCTCCCATCTGGCCTTGAATTTATTTAATGTTTGATGACCTTTATGGAAAACCCTGCGAGCAACCTTCTGACCCATTTTAAACGGTCTGAAATTTAGACTTCCTTCACACCAATATTGTGGAAAAGTTGTAGTATGGGAGGTATGTGCCTGGTGTAATAAAAAATCAGATGGTGACATGTTTAGGGAACTGTGTCGGGTGTTGTTATATATTAATACGGCAGAGGCAATATGGTGGTCCCAGTCAAGGGGTCTTTCTTTCACTAATATTTTTAACATTTGTATTAGACTACGATTAAATCGTTCACATATTCCATTACTAGCTGGATGTAAGGGTGAGGTTTTAACATGAGTTATATTAAATTCATTCAAAACTGAGGTAAATTCAGAGGATATGAATTCAGCACCATTGTCGGTGAGTAACCGAATCGGTACCCGAAGTAAGAAAGGTAACATATGATTTTTAAATGCTGTAGCAACTGTACAACTTTGTTTATTTTTAATTGGCATGACAAACACCCATTTCGAAAAATGGTCTATTAATACTATGCAATATTTATTTCCGGTAGCAGTAACAGGAAACTGAATCAAATCCATTGCAAGAAGATCAAAAGGATGTTTGGCAACAATTTTTATCATAGGCGGGGTAATATTGGAGGAATAAGTTTTTAACTTTTGGCATATAGGGCAACATTTAACAATATCAGAAACTAACTGATTAACTCTGGGATGCCAAAATTGTTTATAGATTAAAGCTAATAATTTATTTCTGCCCACATGAGCACAACTGGTGTGTAAGTTTAATGTGATAGTAATTAAAAAATCCATTGAAATGACGAACAACACCCTATTATTCATGGTTTGATAATATAATATATTATTATTAACAACTAAATTATTTTTATGCCTTTTAAATATAGAAATTTTCTTAGGCCAACTATTTACGGGGACGTTGTTATTTATAGCATGAATTAAAGAAACTATGATTTTACAATTCTTTTGATCTTCAAGAATGTCTATTTCATTTATTTCTGAATCTATCACTTTATCCTGATTATCATACGTATGAATTATATTAATTTTGACTACATTATTCACGCTAGTGCCCGGGCCCTGGTCATTAACAACAGGTGACAAATAATTATAATGAATCCCACCCAAACACAACAATGAGCAAACCTTTCCCGAAAACTGATTTCCATAAACAAGGGGATTATTGTCATTGAAATATACTGCTACCTTTACTTTGTACAGTTGACTAAAAGATTCTATTATTTCAGGGATAGGTACCTGTCCTGCCAATCTCATCAATCGCAATTTTTTTCGGATATTCTTATCATGCAACTTATACTTACATAAATTTTTTAATAAGTCATCTACCACCAAAGTTCGTATTTCGTGGTAATTTGTAATGAATCCATATAAATAAAAATGAGAAACATTTAAATAGTGCGTCACCTCCACCTGGTATTTCAATTAATTCAAATCCCTTAGGGATGTAATTGTTATTGTTATTAATACTTTTCTGGTGAACAGTTTTCCAAAACATTCAAACTTGGTGATCGGGAAAGCGCATCAGCGATAATATTGTTTTTACCAGTAATATGTCTAATTTCAAATTCAAATTCATTTAATTCTTCCATGGTACGGGCCAATCTACCATCCACCAGACTCATATTTTGCAAGTATACAAGGGGCATATGATCAGTGTATATTATAAATTTAACTCCACGTAAGAAAGCCTTTAAAGATTTCACCGCCCACCTCAATGCCGCCAACTCCTTATCAATTGTACTATACCTTCTTTGTGCCCCATTAAAAGTGGTGGAAATATATGCTATTGGCCTGGGGATATTATTTTGCTTTTGCGAGAGGCACGCACCTGCACCTACATTTGATGCGTCAACATGTAGTTCCAGAGGTGAAGCCTCTGGACTGTAATTAGGAAAACCTAAAAGTTGTGGACTAATTAATTCAGCTTTCAGTTGGTCAAACGCAACTTGACACTCAGGCGTCCAATTAATTGTTTTACAACCTGGTTTGGGATGATAACGGTTTGGCTATTAATGAACAGTTTGGGATATGTCGTCTATAGAAATTAACCATTCCTAGGAATTGCCGTAACTGTTTAATAGAGGTAGGTATAGGAAAATTTAAAACACCACTAAGATTCTTCTCTAGAGGCATTATTCCCTGGTCTGAGATTTTATGCCCAAGGAAATCCACCTCATGTCGACATAATTTTGTTTTTGAGGGCTTAAGTTTGTATCCATTAACTTCCAAAGCTTTTAATACTTGGTCCAGTGTCTGGATATGATCCTCAAAAGACTGTCCCAATATAATAATATCGTCCAGGTAAACCATTACCTTGGACCAAGGTAACCCTGCCAAAGCCAACATCATCCCCCTTTGAAAAGTCGCAGGTCCGTTTTTCACCCCAAAAGGCATTTTGAGATATTCATACTGAGCTAAGGGTGTGGAAAAAGCAGTTTGTTCAATACTGTCTGGGTCCATGGCTATTTGGTAGTAACCTTTAACCAAGTCTATTGTCGTGAAATATGTCTGTCCATACATGTTATAAATCATGTCTATTAAATTCGGAAGGGGAAATGAGTCAGTTTTAGTGACGTCATTGAGTTTACGATAGTCAATACAAAGGCGAAGTGAACCGTCGGGTTTCCTGACCGGAACTACAGGGGCTGAAAAGGGGGATTTGCTGGGTCGGATGATGTTGTGTTCTAACAAGGCCTCACATTCTTTCTCAATCTCTCGCAACAATGGACCCTGAAACCTTCGAACAGGAACTCGTACCGGTCTATTAGTTTCCAATTCTATTGAATGTGTAATGTTATTAGCGAGTCCAACATCATTATCTCCTTTACTAAGTACGACACTATGGGATAATAAAACCTGGATTAAACTCTCTTTTTGTTGATCATTCAAGGGAATGTCTGTAAACTGAAATTCAGAGGTGATTTTTTCAACTGTCCATTCAAATTCGGGGTTAATACTATTAATATCTACACTAGGAACTGTAATTGAAGCTATTCGCTCCGGGGTTATTGAAGTAATTTTGCCAATAACCGTCTGTTTCCGTAAAAACTGCTCTCTATCAGAAAAATTAAATAAAGCTATTCTGGGTCTCTCCTCCAAACCATTTACAATACCTGCTAAGAACTCCAAACACTTATGCTCTTTTCCCTGAAATTCTACAATAGTATTACAAATATTAATATCATTTTTAGGAATTTCTATAGGTATTAATTTACAATGGTGAGGAGGAACAACTACAGAATATGCGGTTACACAATTGTAAAAAGGTATATCGTGACTGATGTCGTTAGAAATTATTGTAAAATTATTCAGATTTCGGTGAATTAATTCCCTATTAGTTAAATCGGGTATTAACCCATTTTCTCTCAATGATGTAGCTCCCAAAACAATATGATGATCCATAAATTGTAATGGGACCACATATAATTGCACTGGTTTGGTTCTAAAACCATTATTAAAAATCAATGGGCATTCAATATATGATTCAATCTTTATTCGTGCACCATTCCCAAACCCACTTATGGCTTTCACATCAAGGGATGGTAACAATTGTAAATCGGAACGAACAGGAAATATCGCTGAACTAACCAAACTTATCCCAGCCCCCGTATCAATCATACAATCATAAAACCCCTTTTCACTGTCTTTTAAAGCTAAATTAATAATTAAAGGCTCAATATCTGCCTGACAAAGATTTATATCAACAATTTCAATGGGCTTTGAAGAGTGCATTTTCTCTATGGTTTTGTCTTGATTAATAACGAATGTATCAGTCTGAGCCATCCCATTCTGTGTAAGGTTATGTGGCTCCACAGTGTGGCTCAAAGCTGTGGAGTTTATTAGTTTAAATTGTCACCAAAACAACTTCCTTCATTATGCGATCCCCCACAAAGTTGACAATTCTCTATAATCTTATACTTAGGAATTGCTCCTTTAGCATTTTTATTGAAGGTGATGTCGTTTTCTGGGTTTTTCTGAGAATTTGTGAAAGTGAGGGTTTTGGTATCTGATGTAAGATAAGAACTGGGATTTTGCTTATTGTTTTGGCAATTCATACCTAAATGAGGGCCCTGACAAAAGGGACACTTAAGTTTAGTATTATTTTGAATAGTTGCTTTTGTAGCTCGACAATCACTTCTAATATGACCCTTTTGTTTACAATAAGAACAAATCCCCAAGAATTTATAACAATCTCTCATAATATGTCCATCTTTCCCACAATACTCACATTTTTGAGAATTTTTAAAGTCGCTATCATCATCCGTGGAGGATCTAGGATTGGTGAAACTGTTCTTCGTAAGGAGTTGATTTTGATTTCTTCTAACAATATCGCTCCAACTGGGTTTAACATTAACAGTATCAATTTCAATTACTTCTGTTTTATCCATTCCATTATTAATCAAGCTTGATTTCTCACTATTACCAAGAATTCGTTCTACATTACTATTATTTACATTATAATTTCTGCGATCATAGTCATAACAATCTGCGAGTGTAACTAACCTTTCCCAAGGGACACGAGTTCCACTTGTAACTTCATTTTGAATGATATATTCTTTCAATTTATGTTCCACGTTCTTAGGCAAATTTAAAAGGAAAGCAGTTCTAAGAGCGTCATGATCCCTCATATTTACTCCGGGATAAGCCTTTCCTGCTAAGTGTTCTAACCTTAATGCAAACATATTAATGCTTTCACCCGATAATCTATGAGCAGACATAAAATCATGCAACCTATTTTCGTTTTTTCTCCGTTCCTCATTTGTAAACCATTTTAATAAAGTAGTTTTTACTTCCCAGTAGTTTTCTACAGTTTTAATGACAACAGTATATAACTTCAAAAAACTTCCCTCTAAATATTTTTCTAACAACCTACACCATTGATCATGCGCACCAGGGTAATTAATACTACAAAATTGTTCAAATTGCACAAAAAATCTAGGTAAATCGTGCTCAAGTTCATACTGAAATTTAGAAGGAGCTACAACTTTAGGTTTTTGGGAATTTTTGACCAAGTCTGCCAACATTCCAACTGCCTCTGTTAACAGAGACAGCTGTTGTTTCATTAATGATAGTTCAATATTATCGGTATTATTGCCTACAGGTACATTTACATTACCCATTACAGGACTACTACTACTTACACTGAAATTAGTACTACTTACTGAGGGATTACTAATTACCCCAATACCCCGGTTAAGTTCCCCAATACCAGTCAAACCGTACCCCAGTGACCATTCCAGAGACCGAAGGAGCAAGACCCATCACCGAAGGAATAGAACCCTGTATGGTGTTAACAAGAGTAGTATGAGCAAAAAGAGGTGGAGTTTCTTTATGTTCAAAAGGCAATGTAAAGGAAGAAGAAAAAACAGGGGCATCAGCAATTGGAGGAGATTCAGGTTCATCCAAATCTAATAAAGAATCCTCCCTTTTAGGGCCATCATCCATTTTCGAAGCCAATTCGGACATTCGTCTTTCTAAGTTACTGATAATACTACAAACTGCTCCGGTAGGTATTACGGGTACTGTCGTTTGGCAAGTGATAGGGGATATTTTATTGGGAGATTCTACCGAAGCTAAATATGCACTTAAGGATAATTGATTTTTAGGGTCCATTTTACATTACAACAATCTATTTAAACAACTTATCTGACTTCGGTTGAGAAAGATTCCACTGGTTTCTTTCAATTCAACCCCCAACCACTTCAGGATCTGCAACAAGACTAAAACAAAGAATTAAACATCCTATCCTACCTAAAATAACTTTCCCATTGGAGTGATTACAAATTAATTAATTCAAAACTGCTCTCTCAAAAACTGATTCAACGCTTCGCAACACGAGTGGTCCCTGTTCGGGCGCCAATAAAACTCTTCTATGTAAAGGAGGGTGAGAAAAGTATGAGGAGTAAACAGGTATCTGATAGAAAAGATCGACGATGTAGGAAGAAGAATTAGAAAGAAATATACTATCAAGTTGGAAAACAGTTGTAGGGAGGAGATCCAGATAGAAGGTAAATATAAGCTCAAGTACTATTGAAAAGTCTTATTGGTTGTATTTCTTTTCTTTTTATATATAATTATTGAGATCAACACATCCAATAGTTTCTAACGGTAAGATTCAATTTCAGGGACCACTCATGTTACGAGCAATAAAACAAAATTCCGAAATCAAAACATTTATGAAGCTTATGAATACTAACATTCTTATAGATTATTATTATTTAATAATAGTTATAGAAATTACTCAAAACCTTAGAAAAAACAATGAACTTACAAATAATAAGATAAATAATTTTTGGATTATTATGGATTATTCCACAGTCCTACCGAGAATTACTATTTACAATTTCATTAATGAATTATTCATTACCAACCTATTGTTGTTAATTTCTTTAACCAGACCAATAACTGTATTAATACTATTTATTGGTAAAATTTGCAAGATGATCTATGGGCCAATCACTTCACTTTCCCTGTTTACGATTTTGGGTAACTTGATGAAATCCCAATGTTAAAAGCCTAAAATAAAACATTCCCATTATTGCTTTTCTTCTTTTATGCATTCAATACAACAATACTTTATACAATTACTATGCCCATACCTTGATGATGTAACAAGGCTTATATTCCGTATTTCTGGATATCACAGGTAAGTTTTTTGAGGATAAGATTAATCTTCAGTTTCTAAATCCAATATGGGTATAAATAATCAACAACCTTCAATATAATTTCAGGTTATAAAGAAACTTCATCAATAATACCACAGGTATAAGAGTATAAATTAACAAAAGAATCTTTTCTGAAATTAACAAATAAATATTTTTATTTAAGAAAAATAAGTAAAATAAAACACACCTAGTAAAATAAAACAAACCTATCACCTAACCCCTACAACGGATTGTGTTAACAAGGCCATCTGTTGTTGTAGGATGTCAAACTGTGTTGTTGTTAATGGTGTTTGGTTCGCAGTAGTAACTGGTGGGGGTGTGGTTGTGGTTTGCATTCTTGGCAACACGTTTGCATTAGTAGTCATTGGTTGAGTTATATAAGTCATTGTTGATGTGACTGGTAAGAAGGAAGATACAGAAACAGGATTTCCAATGTTGAACACTGGCGAAGTAGTAATCTCGGTTTCTGATGATTCGAAAGGTAATGGAAAGATTTCTCCCTTTCCTTCCCTTTTAAATGTTACTGATTCTGGAGTAGTTATTGGGGTATTGGTAATTTCCATCACTGGTATTAAATTTGTTATTTGGCACTCAGGTTCAATCATCTCAAATCCTGTAGATGGTTTAGGACTGGCGGCTTCTAATTTCTTACTCAACTCGCTCATCTGTGCGTTTAAATTTCCCATAATACCTCTCACCGCCTCTGCCGATATTACATCTTCCTGAGTACCACCCACTACTTCTCGCTGTACTCCTCCATCTCTCACGGTATTATCATTAACCTCTATACTTTGCAAGTATGCCTCTAATGGCGACAGTTGGTCTTCTCCCATATTGTGTTCAGACATTTTAATTGTATGGTTATATATATAACAGCTTTCTTGAAAATACCAGAGACAAATAGATTTTTCCTATTTTCCTCTTCTTCACACACCTCTCCAGTTACAGCTGGTTCTTGATCTGCAACGAAAAAAAGGTTGGGGCTGCAAAGGCTCTATGCATATACTATTGATATGCCAAGAGTCAACTGCAATCCCTTTATTAGGATTAGCCTACCGTGAGATTAGCTAGGTTAGTTATTAAAATTATTCTAGAAGTTTCTACAAAGGATAGTAGTAGAAGAAAGCAGAGCAAAGAAGCCTAGGCAAAACAATATGGTTGTAACACAAGGTGATTAGCAAGCCGAGTGACAAAAGTAAGGGGGTGATAAGAGATGGTGACTCTTAATTTCAAGTTGTCGGTTCGTCGTAAGTAATGATATGACTATCTTTGGGTCTCACGGTTTCCCGTGGTTGATAATATGGCGAAGCCCACGTTTCCAGTGGTGTTAACCTTCTTAGTGGTTGGATGAGGAAGGCCCCACGTTGGGCGCCAAATAAATTATTCTATGTTAGGGAGAGCTAGAACTTGTGAATGAACTAACCTGCCTACACAGGACTTTTGGAAAATGACCCAAGATTTGATGGAACACCTATATATTACATTCAAATCCGTCAGCCATGAAAAAGGGGCCAACCTATCACAAGCTTTGCGCGTTTATATGGGACACTATTTGCACTAGTCAATTAACTTTAACGAACCTAGTTTTATTATCAATCAAACAATTTAACTAAAGTATAAGGGATGAGGGATAGTAAAAGAAATGTTTACTGATATTACATTTACTTAATGATGAATTGCTAATCAAACAAAAAAAATTTATTAAAATGAATAAGTTTAACTTTTATTAAATGGAATTATATTTAAAACAGACCAAAATTTTATAGTTTATCTCTTTTTGTCATTAATTTTGCACTCTTGTTTATTAAGGAATGTCCGGTATTTAACCTCTATTAATGGGATAGTGTTGGGAATGGGCAACAACTTGCTGTGTCAGTTAATACTTAAACTAGGAGAAATATTTTCCTCTTAAGTGGAGTGGTTAGTGATGAAATACAGGAGTTGGAAGAAGAGTATATAATATTTTTGGCTTATCTAATTTGGTAGTTGTAGCTGGCTTCTCTCTTCCTTTCCTTGTATAATTTTTTGGTTTGTATATAGTATCTTGTTTTGTTCTTCAATGCTACAAGATGCTGAATGGATGCTTCACTATTGGGGATCCGGTAATGATACAAGGCTGGAATGGTCGACAACCAGCATTAGACGTCCACAGGTTGTAATGGTCTCACAAGGTGTCCAGGACTGGATTCTGTATAATTTAGTCCCGATACTAGAAGCCTATGGAGATTGGTTTTATTAATCTTTATCCCATTAATATTAGGTATGTGTTACAATTACCATTATACACATTAGAGTCAATAATTAACATCGTTACATAATATAATAAGTATATACAACTTTACCTTATTGAAGGCTTTTTCCTTGTATGAACAATTTAATTCCCTATTGGTGGAGGCCTAATACTTGAATGTAAAACATATAAATTCAAAAATAATAAAAATCAATATTCTGAAAAATAAAAATAATTAATAACATCTTTCCATTTAACACAGACATAGAATGAACATAAAACAAATAATTTAAAATAAATAACTGATTGTCTAATGATCATCAGTACTACTGATAATAAAAAAAAAAAGAAAACTAGAAAAATAGTTCAAAACAAATAACTTTTTTGACTCTCCCTTTTAACGTTTGCACGACATAGTAGCCTAGGGCTAAGTATAGGTATGAAAATATCGATTAATCTGAAATATCGACATAAAAAAATATCGATATAAAAAATATCGAAACTCAGAAACAATCTCCATATATATATATATATATATATATATATATATATATATATATATATATATATATATATATATATATATATAGGGATGGAGCGATACCAAAATTTTTACCGATACCGATACCTAAAAATTTACTGGTACCAATACCCGATACCTGAAAATATACCGATACTTACCGATAGCGATACTTTATCCATTCATATACCAAAATTTTTACCGAGACCGATACCTGAAAATATACTAATACTTACCGATACCTATGAACCGACCGGGGCCCTGGCCCCGGCCAAACCCGGCTAAAAATCAGGGAAAACCAGGGTTGCCGGCCGGGGTTAAAATGGCAAATTATACAACAAAAAAAATTTTTTAAAAAAATTTTCAGCCGATTCTGCTGAAACTTTCAGTTATATAGATTTTTTACCGGTAAGAAAGTCCATTTCTAGCGTTTTTCCGAGTCTATTACGGTTAAAAGTTTTTTTTTTTATTTTTATTTTTTTTTGTGGAAATTTTACCCTTTTTCAATAGAATGGCGGTGCCAAACCACTTTTTAGAATGAGCTGAAAGTTGGACTATTTATTCAAAATTATATGGGCTACAAAAGCCTTTAATAGACTTTTGTTCCCAGAGTTATAGAAAAAATGTTATAAGCCAAAAACTGACCAACTATAGAAAAAAAAAATTTTTGAACTAAAAAAATCCACCTTTTCAGGCAAAATCTTTTTTTAAAAAAATACAACTCTAACATTTCCTATTTTTGGTGTGTATAGAGGAGGGGTGGGGCTACAAATTCCTCTATGTACTTTATTCGATGAGATTCGTTGGTTTTGAGATATAGCCTTCAAAAAGGTCCATTTTTGGCCAAATTTCAAAAATTCCCAAAGTTTGAGAGGCTATATCTCGCTTCAAACAAAGGGCATTTAAAAATGCCCTAAATAAAAATTGTTGCCCTGTTCCTCTTCTAAACAATATTCACAAATAAAAAAAATAGTAGGTAGCTTTTTTTTTTTTAAATAATTTTTTCCTCCAGAAGGGTACGATTTTTGCAAATTTTTTTTCAAGTGCTTATAACTTTTTTCTAGACGTGATATCAAAAATCTATTCC